>PVJS01006752.1:0-58551 GCA_004027185.1 Glis glis
GAGAGAGAGAGAGAGAGAGAGAGAGAGAAAGAGCTGAGGCTGGCCGCGAACCCAGATCCTCTGGTCTCCGCCTCCCTAAGTACTGGGATTACAAGCATGCGCCACCACGCCCGGCTTGATTCAGGTTTTCTATGTCCTCTTGGTTCAATTTAGTTAGGTTGTATGTGTCTAGAAATCTGTCAATTTCTTCCATATTTTCCAGTTTATTAGAGTATAAATTTTCAAAGTAGTTTCTGATGATCCTCTGGATTTCTCCACTATCTTTGGTGATGTCTCCTTTTTCATTTCTGATTTTAGAAATTTGGATTGATACTCTCCTTCTTTTGGTTAATTAGCTAGTGGTTTATCAATCTTGCTAAACTTTTCAAGGAACCAACTTCTTGTTTTGTTGATCCTTTTTTTATTCTCTATTTCATTGGTTTATGCTCTGATTTTAATTATCTCCTGCCTTCTACTGGCTTTGAGATTAGACTGTTCCTGTTTTCCAGGTCCTTGAGGTTTGTCATTAGGTTGTATATTTGGTGGCTTTCTGTTTTTCTTTACTGGGCACTCAGTGGTATAATTTTTCCTACTAACACTGCCTTCAACATGTCCCATAGATTTTGGTATGTTGTGTCTCTATTTTTGTTTAACTCCAGGAATTTTTTTATTTCTCCCCTTATTTCTTTTCTGATCCAGTCCTCATTCAAAAGTGTATGATGTAGTCTCCATGTACTTCTGAGATTATTTTTGGTCTTCCTGTTGTTAATTTCTACTTTCATTTCATTGTGATCTGAGAAGATGCAAGGAATTATATTACAGCTTTTGAATTTGCTGGTGCTTGCTTTGAGGCCCAGGATGTGGTCAGTTTTGGAGAAGGTTCTGTGGGCAGCTGAGAAGAATGTATATTCCACTGTTGCTGGTTGAAATATTCTGTATATGCCTATTACATCCATTTGGTCTATAGTTTTCTTTAGGTCTGAAGAGTCTTTATTCATCTTTTGTCTGGAGGATAGATCTAGTGGCGTGAGTGGTGTGTTGAAGTCTCCCAGTATTATTGTATTTGGGTCTATTTGAGAACTGATGTCCCAAAGACTTTGTTTTATGAATGTGGGTGTGCCTAGATTTGGAGCATAAATGTTTATTATTGTTATATCTTCTTATTGGATTGTTCCTTTTATTAATAAGAAGTGTCCCACTTTGTCTCTTCTGATATGTTTTAGCTTAAAGTCTATTTTGTCAGATATATAAGCATTGCTACCCCTGCTTGTTTTCGATCTCCATTTGCATGGTATATCTTTTTCCATCCTTTCACCTTTAGCTTGTGAGCGTTTTGGCTAGAAGGTGAGTTTCTTGCAAGCAGCATATAGTTGGGTTATATTTTTTAATCCACCTATCAGTCTTGTTTGGAAGTTGTTTTCTTCCAGAGTCTGGAGTACTTCATACCAATCCCTCCTGGCATTCCTGACCTGGGTTGAGAAGTCTGGAGTGATTTTGATTGTTTTGCCCCTGTATGTCACCCACTCTTTTGCTCTTGCTGCTTTTAGTATTTTTTCTTTGGCCTCTATGTTAGTCATTTTGATTATTACGTGGCGTGTAGGTCCTTCTTTGGTCCTGTCTTGACTGTGTTCTATATGTCTCCTGTATTTGAATGTCCAAGTCTTTTTCTATATTTGGAAAATTCTCTGAGATTATTTCTCTTAAGAGGTTCCTGAAACCCTTGGCCTGTGCTTCTAAACCTTCTTCAATGCCTTTTATCCTTAGATTAGGAAGTCTTGTATCGTCCTGTATTTCTTGGATGGTTAGAGTGTGTCAGTGTAATTTCCTCTATATATATATCATTGACTGTAATTTCAGTTTTGAATGAACTGTCTTCCAGGAGTGATACCCTGTTTTCCATGTGGTCGAGCTTGCCAGAGTTGGAGTCTATTGCAGTCTTCAATTCATTTATTGACTCCTTCATTTCTATCAAAGTTTCTTTCTGGTTCTTTCTTAGAGCCTCAATTTCCTCCTTCATCTCCTGTAACTTCTTTTGAGGCCTTTCATGATTCTGAAGATCAGAATTCTGAATTCTCCATTTTGCATTTCCTGCAGATCAGTGTCCATAATCTCACTTATTTTTGCATTGTGAGTGTTTCTAGTTTCCTTGCTGTTCCTCATTCTCGTATTTTCAGTGTTCTTAATTTTGTGTTTTTGTTGTCTCCCCATCTTGTTCCTTTGCTGGAATATCTGGTGGGGTGAACTCACAATCAGCTGCTGGCACATTCTGTCACTGGTACAACTCCAGCTAGGGCAGTGTGGAGAACAGTCTTTGGGACACTGTGGAGTTCAGAATCAAAGGAGCTCCACCTGTGGGTCACCAGGGAGGTCAGGTACCTGGGAGCTCTGCCTCTGTGGCCTCTGGAGATGCAGGGAACTTGGCCTTAGGGACTCTGGGGAGCTTGGTTTGGGGACGCCAGGGAGCTCCACCTCTGTGGCACTGCGGGGCTCAGCCCCTGGATGTGTCAGTGAGCTCGGTCCCTGAGGGCAGCCAGGAATTCAGTTTCTGGAGTTGCCAGAGAATTTGGTCTCTGGGGCCACAGAGGAATTTGGTCCCTGGGGCCACTGAAGAGCTTGACTTCTGTAACTTCTGAGGAAATCAGCCTCTGAGACTGCCAGGGTATTCAGTCCCTGGAGCTGCCAGTAAAACTAAATCCCTGGAGCCACTGGGGGTAAATCAGTCCCTGCAGCCGCTGGGAAGAATTGCTCTCTGTGGGTGCCGGGGAGATTCGGTCCCTGGCACGATCCCCCTGTAGTGCAGCCACTGGGACTTACTTTCTGATGTTGTGATGGCCTGCGGTTCATGGGGTTGTGCTCTTGTTCCCTGCCCAAAATTTCTGATGGAGGAGGTGGACTATTGGTCACGGCTCTAGGGTCCTAGGGAAGATGGCTCCTTTCTGATCCTGCTGTCATGGGATTGTGGTATTCTGTGTATTTCTGTGGCTCTTAGTCTCTGTGTCTGTGAAGTCAGACTCAGGTTTCAGGATGTTGGATTTTGGTTCTTCTTTCAGTGTGAAAATTTATTCAGATGGAGCCTCCAGGACGATTTTGAGACAGGCTCCTTTAAGGGCCCCTACTCTGATGCCATCTTGGATCCTCTCCACACAAAGTTTTTTTTAAAAGTACAAGAATAAATATTAAACTAATTGAATTGTTTATATAAAATTAAATGAAATATCTAACAACATCCATGCTAGCAGTGAAAATAACTAGAAAAAGAATATGGTGGTTAAGGATATTTAAAAGCAAAAAGTCTTACAAAAAGTACCTCGATTTTTCTTGGTGGTTTAGATAGGGTAAACATGTATTCTACACTCATTAAGGAAAGGATTCTACTGAGCATGAATTTCTCAAAGAGGCATTTCAATATATTTTATTTGGACTAAACACAGGTTAATCTTTTCATTCTATTACTTTATTGATGTTCTTGATAAAGCAGAAGTCTTTATTTTATTGTAAAATCAAGAAGTTAATGTTAAGAAAATTGATTACTTGCTGGAAATCTTCCTGCTGTAATCCATACATGCTTTAAGGAATATATAAATGGAATAATTGTGGGACCCACCTCTGACATCAGATGAAAAATACAGAATAAGTTCTGTAATGTTGTAAAGAACAGTTGTTCAATGTCTTGAAACTTATTCAAAAATCAATTCAAAACACATTATTATCTTGATCTAGCTTTCACTTATCTTGCTTTGAGAAAGTTTAGTAACATAAATTCTGCTATGTCTGCTATATCATAAAACAATAAAACAGCCAGGAAAAGTACATTAACTCACGTGGAAATTCAAGGCATTAAAGATTAAATATTTAGATTTCAAATAAAAAGAAGATATAACTCAGGCAGTATATAAGATTCAAAATTCTCATTTGAAATATTATCTGAAATTTGCATATATTGACCTGGGCAGGATAAGACCTTCGACTTGGAGAAATTTACTTCACAGAAAGACCTTTTAAGACTTCAATCACAGGCAAAGAAGTATTTCTGTCAAGGTTTTGTTAAGTCCTCTGCAGTGAAACAGAAACATAAGAAACCTTTCTAAACACAAAATTAGTTTTGTCTTATGTTTCCCTAACCTGACAATTTCTGCTAATTCTTAATGAAGTTGTGAAAACAAAATATCTAATAAAAACAATGAACATAGTATATTTTCATGTAATCTCAATGAGTTAGTAATCACATGTTAAAAGAAATACCTATGATACAGTAGTTTTTTCATATCATATGGACTAATTCTAAATATAACATAAGGCACTTTAGGGTGAAATGCAGTTCTTGTTTTAGCACACTAAAATAAACATGACAAGTTAAACTGTGCAAATTCAGGAGGCAAAATGAATAAATGTTACTTGAAATGTGTGTCGAAATTGATATATCTACATGACTTCCTACTTAATTACAAAATTATATGGACCAAATAGAGTTTACCCATAATTCAAGTTGCTGTAAATGCATATATTATATATTTTCATCATACTGGGTACTGAACTCAAGGGGTTTCTATCTCTCAGCTACAACCTCAGCTTCATTTTATTTTTTTAAATTTTATAACAAGGTCTTACTGTGTTATTACATGCTGGCTTTGAACCTGCAATCCTGTCTCAGCCTCACAAGTAAAGGGATTACAGGAGCATGCCACTTCATCCAGCCACTGTACACTTTTAAAGAACCCATTGTGTACCAGGCCTTTTGCTAAGTGCTTTCAACAAATATTAATTTTTACTTCTCATAATTATATACATAGAAACATATAGCTTCAAATATAGGTATAGAGGCTCAGCAGACACGTAGCATTGTAAGGATCACATTATCTGTCAGGTGTCATACTGCAAAACATATCTAAGAATTTTGATGTCAGGTCCAACCACATGTTCAACTGGAAATGTGACCCCCTCACTCTACCATCACCCATGACCATGATGTTCAAATACTTTACACATTTAGGACTATGCTAACTATTTTGTCTATTTTTATTTTTATGTAAATAAAATATTTCACCCTATTAGTGAATGTGACATATTAAAAATATTCAGTGAATTAGTTATTTGGTTTTTTAGTCTTGATATCTGAAGAACATGAAATATATATATATTTTAGTTTAAATCCTTTTGTGTTCATTATTGGATGTTAAGTATATATCAAAAGTATATTATATATTAATTACTCCTATATATTGATAATGTAAAATGGCATGTTAAGCATCTCTAGGCTTTCTGTACTGTGCAATTTTTTGTTTACTTTTGTATTTATATCTAGAATTTCTGTCTCCATGGTGAAAGGTAAACACTTTGATGTATCTCTAAATATATCTCAATTTGGCTGTGCTTCATTGTCCACATGTTCCTATTATATCATTCAGCATGCCCTACTAAAATACCATTGAAGATGTATCTATCTCCTTTATTAGCCTCTGAGATCTTCAAGGACAGGTGTTTTCATATCTAGATTCCCATACATCATACTGAAATAAAGCTTTGTTCAATGGATTGATAAATTATTAACTTCATAAGTCTAAGGATTTAATGTGGCTGATATGCACATGTTAAATGAAGTCTGAGTGTTGGCGGTTATAGAATCCAAATGGGACTAATAATTCATTCTTACTAATAATCTGACACATTTTACATTTCCAAATGAAATTATAGGTATGTAGATTGGACAAGACCTTCTCTCTTTTTCTGGTTCTGTTTTCATTGTTTCTTTTGTACAAAATTAGTGCCATTAGATAAAAATTAGGCACCAATTAGACTCTTACCTTGTACATTTGAGACTATTGTTTGTTTTCATTATATGCATATTGCTGTGAATATTTTACTTAGAAACTGGAGATTCCAAAGAACTTGATTATCATACTCAGAAATATTCCCATTGATATATCATAACTAAATTTTTTACAGTACTTGAGTTAAAATTAAATTAGTGCTCTAATTGGGAAAATCTAAAATCTCAATGGGAAGGCATGTGTAAGAGTGAGTTGTGAAAGAACTGTTAAATATGTTCAATTTAAACTAAAAATGAATTGATTGTAATTGCTAGCAAGATTATTTCTTGTTTTTATATATTTTATTTTATTAATTTATACTTTTATTTGTGCATTATAGTCTTACTTCATAATGTAGTTCATAGTAATAATACCATACATGCACACAACAGTTGATGAGTTTTCACTACTGATCCCTTCCCACTCCCCCCTTCCCCATACAAAATATTAAGATTGGTATTGATATGCCCACATATGTACATAATGTCAGTGAAAGTGTTTCCTTCATTAATTCTCCTTTCCCCTCAAACCAAGACCACTTCCCTTGCTACACTGGGATTTCTCCTCCATTATCTAAAGTCCATTTTATATCCCAATTACTCCCTAGCATTCACATATGAGAGAAAAAATATGACCCTTCATTTTCTGTGACTGACTAATCTCACTTAACATAATGTTTCCAGGTTCATCTATTTTCCTGCAAATGACATAATTTTGTTCTTTACTGAAAAGTAGAATTCCACTGTGTGTATATCCCATAATTTTAATCCATTCATCTGTTGATTGATATTTGGGTTGGTTCTATAATATGGCAATTATGAATTGTGCTGCTATAAACATGGATATGCATGCATAACTATAATATTCTGATTTAAGTCCTTTGGAAAGATACCCAGGAGTGGTACAACTAGATTATATGCAGGCACAGGTAAAGACTTCCTCAATAAGACCCCCAAAGTTCAGGAAATTAAAGCAAGAATTAATAAGTGAGGTGGCATTACACTGAAATGTTTCTGCTCATCAAAAGAAACCATCAAGAGTATAAAGAGAGAGCCTGCTGGGGTGGTGGCACACATTTTTAATCCCATTGCTTGGGAGGCTGAGACAGGAGGATCATAGGTTCGCTGTCAGCCTCAGCTACTCAGGCCCTCTGCAACTTAGCGAGACCCTGCTTCAAAATAAAGAATAAAGAAAAACAGGGCTGCAGGTGTAGCTTGGAGGTAGAATGCCCCAGGGTTCAATTCTCAGTACTGCAAAAAAAATAAATAAATAAAATAAAAAGAGATCCTACAGAATGGGAGAAGGTCTTTGCCAGGTATTACTCTGATAGAGGACTAATATCTAGAATATACAAAGTACTTAAAAGACATAACACTAAAAAAACTAATAACCCAATAAAATGGGCAATTGAACTAAATTGACATTTCATAAAAGAAGAAATACAAATGGCCAATAAATGCATGAAATATGTTCAACATCATTAGCAATCAGGGAGATACAAATTAAAACTACACTGAGATTCTACCTAACCCCAATTAGAATGGCAATCATCAAGAAGTCAAACAACAATAAATGCTGGTGAGGATGTGGGGAAATAGGAACTCTTCTATACTGTTGGTGGGACTTCAAATTAGTGCAGCCACTATGGGGATCAGTGTGGAGAATCCTCAGAAAACTGGGAATAGGAAGTTTATTTGAATTATACATAAAATACTTTATGAAATTAAAATTTGCTAATTAGAATTTAAAGGGAGTTTTTTATGGTACTATTTGCTTATATTAAAAGAAAGAATCCTACTTGTAAGTAGGCATATAAGTTGGATAAAATTCTATAAGACTATGAGGTATACTATCATGTTTTAATAAGATGATTTGTCATTGAATAACTATGTAGTTGTCCTTAAAACTGTATTACAAATGGATTGAGTTGCACAACCCAAAATAACCAGGCACACAAAAAACCAGTGCTCATAGTGTTGCCGCAGAATGTAGAATTTTCCTCTTTTGGGAAAAAAAGAAAAAACATTGACTAATTTTGGTTAAATGCTTGGGTAATATATTGGTGATGCATAAAGAAGAAAGAATACAAGAGACTGACGTTCCATCCTGAAGATAAAAATTCCTTGAATGATTTGACTGTGGCTTTATCTGGATAGAAACAACTTTGTGTTTTATTTTCATTGAGGAAGATCATATCTATGTCCTTCTAAGTAGATCGTTGAGGAAAAAATAAAAGTAATGACTTTTTATTTGTTTTTTGGTGGCAATGGGGATTGAACCGAGAGGTGCTCTGCCTCTGTGAAAAATAAAAAGGATCACCAGTCCTATTTTGTTTTTTATTTTGAAACAGGGTGCTGCTAAGTTTCTTAGGGCCCCACTAGGATGCTGAGGCTGACTTCAAATCTGCAATCCTCTTATATCGGCCTCCCAAGTGCTGGGATTAGGGTATGCACCATGGTCCTGGCTAATAATGTTATTTTCTAACTGCTAGAATTAAGCATATTCATAACAACATCCTCCAAATTATTATTTTTAAATAAAATATTCTAATATATGTCTTTGAATATTATTTTTAAAACTTTTTTCCTCATGTTTTGAAATATGTAATCCTCATACAAATATATTTCCTCCCCTGGTAGTCCTTACAATATTATATTTATGAATGTTTAATTTATGTTCCATAATCAAACAGGATAGATAAGGGTTAAAATACTATACCTTGTATTGTCTTTTAACAATGTCTAATTATCAGGAATATCTCCACTACATTGAAAATCTAATTATTTTAGGAGATTTCCTTTAGAGCAGACAAATGTTTGCCCCAATACTTTCATTGCTTAACTAATGCAAACTTTTATATCACAGTTTTGTCTAGAATATGTTTTATTTTGACTTTTTTCCTAATACTAAATATGGAAGGAAAGAGGAGCATCTTGAACATTACCATGGTCAAGTTGTAACACCTGAAATCTGATCCAATTTATTATTCTAGAAATTATTTTCACTTGCAACTTTGTAATGTTTATCATTGGGGTAATATATATAATTTTTTAAACTTGAAATATGCAGACCAATGCCAAATAATACATTTTTAAAAGAGCAGCATAAAATATTCTCCAAGTAAATCACAGTGTTACGTCAGTAGATATACAGAAATTATGCTCTTTGTTACTTAATACATTTTTAGTGATTAGGTTTTCTGAAAAGGAAATTCAAGTAATAATATATGCTTTTAGTCCATCTCCATAAGCTGAGCTGAAATATGATCCAGTGAAATCACACATGGAAATTAAGCTAAATCAATTTTGATTTATGCACAAGGAATCTCAATCAGAATATTTTTCAGATTAAATTACCTTCTATTATGAAGGTAACTAGTATAGAGCCATTAAAATAATATAACTTTTAAATACATTTTTATCAGTTAATTTTTTGACTATCTGTCAAAATGCAATGGAAGTAAAATATGTGTACTTGTATCAGCACATATATATGCATACATTGGCCAAAATATATTTATATTAAGGAACCATAATTCACTGGGTGTGATGGTATACACTTAGAATCCCAGTACTTGAGAGGCTGAGACAGGAGTATCACAGGTTTGAGGCAAGCCGCAGAAACTTAGTGAGACCCTCAGCAACGTATAGAGACCCTATTTCAAAATAAAATAATTAATAAGGGCTGAGGTGTATGTAGCTCAGAGGTAGAAAGTTCCTGGGGATTCAATTCCAGGTGCTATAACAAAATCATGATTCTATGCTACCTTATGAAAAACAAAGCAAAGTATTAATTTATATGCTAGTATAGTTTTATAATTAGCATTTCTATAAAAATAACATATAGTCAATGAAATAAGACACTTAAAGTCAGGGGATTTTGCTTTCCTTTTATTTCTCATTTGTTTGTCCTACCAATAAATATTAACATAAATGGGATAATAGTCACGAAAGTTTTCTACATTTCTAATTTTATAAATAGGTAGAGATAATAAGATCATTCCACTCTTGAAATATGAGGAATGTATACACCTTAAATCCTTTACCAATTTAAATTTAAAAATCAAATTCTTAAATGCATTTTGTTTAAATAATCAAAAATTACTATTGGGCCTACTATAAAATAGTTTCCTCAATTTGGTTATCCAAGAATGACAAGATTCAGAAAATTTATCTTTTATGGTTTTCTTATGTACTTGTTTTTATCTACTGAATTCATCTAAGATGTTATATCTTTATTCTTAAATTTTTACTGCTACTCAGTACAAAGAATTTATAGATGAAAAATTGAGCATCTTATGATCCAATCACAGATATTATACTTTCTACTTTGATACTCAATACTAGAAACATTGTTTAAAACAACGAGTGTTTTGTAGTATTATTACAAAATATTATTATTAACTACTTCATTTATGGTTATATTTTCTGACATATAATGTTCTTTTATTCATAATTTAAACTTTACTTATACTTTCAATATTTTCCTTTCATGTAGGACTCATTTATCTAAAAATTTCCATCAAGTTGGAAAATTGAAATTTTTCTTAGAGAAAAAAACACATTAAATAATTTATCAGTTCTCTGTTTCTTCTTAGTGACAACTATGTAGTACCTTTTTATTTCAAATGGTTACATTCTATTCTCACATTTATCACAAATTGCTTTCTCATTTTTCTCTTTTTTGTCCAAGATGCATTTTTTTTGTTGTTATTATTTTCAGTGCTCGGTATCGTATCTCGGGCCTCAGACATGTTAGGTAAGCACTGAGCCACACCTCTAGACACCTCTAATTTTATTGTTTCTAATTGTATTGTATTAAATACTTACCTGCAGGATTTCTTGTTGTTTCTAAAATTACTCTTAAGAGCAGTCAGATGTATGATAACAATAAAGAAGGCATATAAAAATCAAGATGACTAAACAAAAACCTTGATGGCTGTCATGGTTTTCTGATCACGAAATTGGAGATAAATATAAATGTGTACTAAACCTGTACATGTGTATAATTTACGATTAATTAGGAGAACATTTTTGATGGTAAATTTTGTTCTGCTATTCAGAAAACTGCACTTGATTCACTTAGCATGATGACATTAATTGTCTACCATGAAAATTGTCAAACCATAAGTAAAAGTTGTAGATAAAAATGTTAGAGTTGTTTTGCCAAAAGAGAACAATCTCATTATAATTCACATTTAGAGAAGGAAAATATAACATTTTAATACACTGACAATTTTTCTCATTTAAATTATATTTTATGAAAAGAAAGATAGGAAAGGAGTGAATATGCGGTATTATTATATTTTAAAAGTTATCTCACCTTCTGTACCAAAATGCCAGATAATTCATAAAGGTCACCTATTTTCTCACTACAGTTTTATGAATTCAATGAAACACTTTCCTACTAAACAAAACAGGTGTGTTTGCAGATAAGTAAATCAAACGAAAGAAATTTAGAGATTACAGTTTTCTTGAGAGTAGTCATTTTATGTAGATAATAGATATCTCAAATATAGATTATATATATTTTATTGCTGTAAGTTTACTGGTGCATTGTAATTATACAACATAGCGAAGTTGAAAGTGATGCATTTATATATGTATGAATCATTTAGTGTGTTTCCCTCCGGTCCCCACCCTCCTTGCTCCTCTCCCTCCCCATGCATTTTAGTGAAATTGGTAGTGATACCTTCATCTGAATATAACAATGTTTGATCTGTTTTCCTCCACAAGCATCTTTTTCCCCTTCCTCTTTTCCATCAAATATAGATTTTATTAATTGGTTTTTTTAAAAAGTTCCTTTCTGAAAAACTGCATTTCATAATTAAAATAGGTTTATATGTTTTCAATACAGTATAATATAATTTGATTTCAGTAATTTCAACTTAAAATTATTTCACAGACATTTATTTTGATGAGATAAATCTTTTCTACTTTTTATTTTCATTTCTATACTTTTATTGGTGCACTATAGTCTCACATCATAATGGAGTTTACTGCAATAGTGATATACATGCGCATAGCATTTGGTAAGCATCCCCAGCTTCCTCTCCTCTCCCCACTTCCCCATACAGGATATTGAGATTGGCATTGGTATTCTCACATATGTACTTTATGTCAGTGGAACTGTTTCCTTCATTAATTCTCTCTCTCCCTCCTCCCCAAACTCACCTCCCTTGCTCCACTGGAGTGTCTCCTCCATGATCTAAAGTCCCCCTGTGTAAAATTGAGTAAATAGTAAAACTTCACAATATTTTCTTTGCTAAATTGTAATTTGAATTTCTGTTAGATATACTAAAAAAATTTAACACCAAACCAGTAGGTATGTTAACACGTCATACTGATGTGTATTTTGGTTGGTATGTCTTGATGTCTTGAACCAGCTTTGGTCAGTGTACACAATATGTGCTTAGAAACAAAGAAAAAGTCTCATGGGATCAATACTTACATTTTAAACTACTTCTTATTCATATAGAATATATTGGAAGAGTGGCTCTATATTTTAGCAGAAGAAAGGAAGGAAGGAAGGAAGGAAGGAAGAAATGTTGGATTGCATATGTTAAATTATTCTGTGATTGGCTTAGAAATATTATAATATGCATCCATTAACCAGAAATCAAAACATGACTGCATTGAACTTCATGTGAATGTGGTCAAAGAGGTGTCAGGAAGATGAGTGAATGGGTGAGGTGAACAAAATGCAAGTCTCTGACAAAAATCCAGTTATCCCTTTATTTGAATTTTTATTTTATGGTGTATTATAATCATACATCTTGATGAAGGTCAGGGTGGTAGGGGCATACATGCACACAGCACTCATTTAGCCCTCCCCCCGTTCCCACCCTGTTCCCTCCCCCTTCCCTAGTGATGGACTTTGATAAGTCTGTGAATGTATATCATGTCCATTGAGGTGTTTTCTTCTTCCCGCGTCCCATCTCCCTCAGTTAGGTTGCCTTCTTCACTCGCCTAAGGTTTCTCCTCCTTTTTCTGGAGTCACTTCTAAGTCCCGTTTTCTCCCTAGCTTCCTCATATTAGGGAGAACATCCGACTTTTCACTTTTTGTGATTGACTAATTTTTATCAGTTCATTTACATGAACTTGGTTTCATAAATGAATATCATTCCAGAAAGTAAACTTTTATCTTATTTACCAATGTAATATATTCTCACAAGTACATATATGTTGGTAGTAATGCAATTGTCATATGTATCATAATCTTATAAAAACAGCATCATGTACATTTTGTTTTTCCTATCACCCTTGAAGCTTCTCTATAATAATATACTATATTATTTCACGCTTTTATTATTCATAAGGAAATAAAATAACTGAGAAAGCATGACCACTTTGAATAAAATTCAGAATGTCTATAGTTAACTTAAAAGTTAGATGAAATTTATTGCAAATTTAATATCTTATTACAATCAAGACTACATTCTAGTTCAGATTAACAAAATAAGCACTTGATTCTTTAAAATATTTGGTTAAAATGATTCTTTTAACACCATTTATACTCACAATAAGGTATGAGAAATTAAAATAAAATGTGTTATTATTGCCTTTGTATCACTCACAAAAGACAAAAATTAGGAAATAATGTAGATATTACTTTTTGAAAACAAGGCATATTTTAATAAATATGACTGTGGTGAGAAATTATGAAGCTCTTACCAAATATGCATGTTAGAACTAAGTAATTGTTTTGAAAACCTTTATTAAAAATGATCATTTATCTAGTAACCATCATACACAAGGTACACTAGTGATTCTGTATCCTTGAACAAACTACTGAATTCCTCTGTCTCTAAGCCACTTCCTCATCTATAAAGGTGGATACATTTAGTATCACTGTTAAAAGTGATTGCATTTTTATATGAATTAACTGCCTAGAAAATTGCTAAACACTTAGTAAGAACTCAATAAATTCTAATTGTATCTGCATGCATACTTATAAAAAATATACAATTCTAGAAATTTTGCATTTCCTAATTTTTCAGATTAAAAGTCCCCTCAAAGGAACTGTCAGTATGGGATTTATTACTTCTTCAGCAAATAAGGAAAGATTACAGCAAATCAAATTTTAATGATATAAAATAATTATATAAAATGGAAATATATGCAAATATTATCACAGATAACCTAACAGAATGTTTTAGTGGTTTGCTTGTATTTAAAAATCTTTTCCAGTGTGCTGATCATCAAACCTTGTCCCTTGCACAGGCTAGAAAGTGACTACTACTGAACTAAAACCCCTTAAATTATTTTTAAAGTGATAATCAGTATACTAAAACTAAATATTATTAAATGTACTATATCTATACACATGTAACTTATTTTCTGAATATGTTTAAAAGCTGTATGAGGAGAATTTTGGGTGAATTTAACAATAAGGTTTGATTACTTTACTGTGAGCATTTTATTCTGCTCTTTTGTGATGCTTTATGATTTTCTTCTTGACTGTTATCTTATATGTATGTTTATATTGTAAATTTGTAGCTTATAAGTCTCTGCTCTTTTTTATTTGTGGTACCTAAGATGGAACCCAGATGTATTCTACCTCCAAGCTACACCTCAGCCCTATTTTATTTATTTTTTTTATTTTGAAACAGTCTTGCTAAGTTGCTAAGGCTGGCCTCAAACCTGCAACCCTCCTGTCTCAGCCTCTCAAGTACTAAGACCACAGGCATGCACCATCATAAAATGATTTTACACATAATTCCCAGTAAACTTTTGATGTTGCACACTTGCCATGGTTTGAACATGGTTTATTACCACCAAAACTTGGTTGAGACTAAATTTTTCAATGTGGCAGTGTTGGGAGGTGGTTCTCAGTGGGAGATGTTCGGGGCATGGAAGTGGAACCATTATGAATAAATTAATCCTTTCTAGCAGAGTGAGTTCTTCCTCTTCTCTCGGAGGACTAGATTAGTTACCACAAAAGAAGGTTTTTATAAAGGAAGCAAGGCTTCAGCTCATGTTCTTTCTCTTACACATACACCTGTTCTCTTTTCTGCTTTTTATTCATGCATGGAGCAGGGCAAGGCCCTCACCAGAAGCCAAGCAACTGTCAGAATTATACTCTTGGGTTTCCAAAATCATGAGCTAAAATAATCCCATTTACTCTGCAAATTTCCCCACCTCAGGTGTTCTATTACACTAACAGAAGACAGACAAACAGCCGGGCATGGTGGTGCACGCTTGTAATCCCAGTACTTTGGGAGGCGGAGACCGGAGGATCCGGGTTCACGGCCAGCCTGAGCGCTCTCTCTCTCTTTCTCTCTCTCTCTCTCTCTCTCTACTTAGTGAGGCCCTCCACAAGTTCATGAGACCAGGTTTCAAAATAAAGTATAAAAAATAGGGCCGGGGGTGTAGCACAGAGGTAGAACACCCCTGGGTTCAATCCCCGGTACCGCAAAAAAAAAAAAAGACAAACAATTCAAATAGAAATTGAAAAGCTGTGGATTCCAGGTAGAGAACTTTAGTGGAGAAATAGAACTGATGTTTTGAAGCATTTAAATACATTGTTGCAGGATATGGAGTAATCATACTATTGTTTAGACTAAGAATTGTTTACTATTTGCATGAATGTAAATATTATCTCTTATTTAACCTAATATTGTAATTAAATGTGAGGGTGAAGTGATGAGAATAAAAATGTTGATGGGAAGATTTTTCTTCACCTTTTAGCAATCATGGCATTATGTATAAAATATGAAAATCATAAAATAAGATAAAGTCTAAGAAAAATAGCTACCTGAGCTGAGAATGGGTACTTTGAAATGACTAAGGAAGAAGAGATAAGACAGGTGAATAAAGCTTTTTATTATAAGAATTAGAAACATTTTTAAAAGCAGGTTATACTATACTAATAAAAAATTTTCAATGTTTAAAATTTATAGTTGATTTATTTCCTTGATTAATTGAAATATATGCTTTGTGGATAAAATATAAGAATAAAAGGTACATATCAGGTAATTGGACTAAAGTCTAAGAGAAACATAATTAATGTTGTTAATAATAATATATTGAATTCCTGAAAATTGTGTGTAGATTTTAAGTGTTGTTACTACAAAAATAAGTATATGAGGTAATGTGTTTTTAATAATGCAATTATTCCACCATGTATACATATTTCAAAACCCACTGTACATGATAAATACATATAATTTATATTTATTATTTTTAAAAAAGATTTTAGAACAATATGTGTTAAGCAAGCAGCACTATTGTCTAACCATGGACTAACCATTAAACATTAAATTAATAAGAAATGACTCACAGCTAAGCAATACAGGTTTTATTATTACTGCAGAAAAAGACAACATAAACATCATTTACATCATCTATACTACATATATTTTATAGAAACATAATGCTTCCCAAAGCCATAGGTCACTAAATGTTTCTAAACTATGTCACCTGTGTGACAATATGAGAGACTAACTTAAAAAGCCAAATATATATATATATATATATATACATTTAATATATACATTATATGTATATATTAAAGTACAAAACTCAAAGACAGAGACACAGTCAATTCCTTTGAAGCAAAATAATGCAAAAAGCATGAAGTTCAGCTCTTAATATTGTAATGATGAGATTGTTTAATAGATAGCATATAAAAACATAATTTTTCTTAGCCTTATGCTTTTTGGTTAATGGATCTAGAAGGAATGTGACAGAAAATGGGTCCTATAATTCCTAGACAGCATTCATAGATTTCTAGCCCATACATATTTAAACCATTTTTCCATTATGTCCCCACTTTTGGTATCGAGGGTCTTATTAATGCATGCATAATTCAATAAAATTTCAGGCTGCTGAACTTTAGAACGCAGCAGAGATATGGCAATTCCCTTTGAGAAATTGCTGGCATGTACTATAATTCTATCATTTAAACCTTCTCTTTTAATTTTATCTGTTGATAATTTCAATTATTTTATACTGCCAATAAGTCACTGAAAAGTATACCAGTGAGATTATTTTATAGATGTTAGTCAGAGAAGAAAATTAGTTTAAATTATGTCCTGGACAAAGGCAGTGCAATTTTTAACAATGAGGATTGGCATTTAATATTAACTTTATATATGGACTAGTTGGGTGTTTTATTCTTAGTAGATAATTTGTGTCAGGTGTTTCTCCTCAATTTAGTGTGCATAACTTTGTGCATTACTGAAGAAGGTTTTCTAGGTCTCTAGAGCCAGCCATTCTTGGGATTTATCTCTGGGATTTATCTCTGGGATTTATCTCCTATGCTTAGGAAGCCCAGATTGATCTGGTGTCTGGGTACTGGGAGATCTACAGAAGGACACAGGACACCCTGAAAGCTAGGAATTGTGGGAAGAGTGCCATCATTTTAAGTCCAAGAAAAACTTTTTAAATTGCAAAGAAAAACAAAACAAAACAAAGCCAATAATTTAAAGTCACTGGAAGTGACTTTTCCAAGGGGTAGAGTGCCAGAAAGGACAAGTAGCAGGAAAGGTATCATAATCACTTAAAGAGCTATTTGTCTGACTTCATTTAATATATTGGTTACAAGAACTAGGTGCTTTGAGACTAATTTATACTCCATCACAGGACTCACTGTAAATGGATAACTACTAGAGAGATTGTACTTACAAAAAGCGAAAGCAGAAAACACCAAAAGAGAGGTAGACAACTAAGAACCAACCACAAAAAATCCACTGGGTACATGGAAAAAAAAACACAAACAAACAAACAAAACCAGCAAAGAAATATAGAGAAGTGAAAGCCAATCTGAGGGATTACATTAGAAGAGCTCCTGCAGTTGTTCAGAATTATGCAAAAGTATAATCCATGTTTCCCACTTACCCAGAGTTATATTTTTCAGATAACCTGCCAGTTTAACCTACCTGAATTTGTATAGGCCACTCTGTAGAAGGGGGAAGATTCTTATACACACTAGTAAAAATGATAATGTCATAGGAAAAACACCAACCCTGATAAATTTGAGTCCCATCGAAACCATGGAGGAGGGGATTTTTTCGAGACTGGTTGTGATGTTGAAACCTCAGATACTGGGGCGTATAATAACCGTTAGTGATTATTCTACAAATAAGAAGAAATACATCTTGCTTGCTGAGTAGATACACAACCCTAAAGGATCATAACTCAAACTTAGTCACAATGCTTCTGTTTGTGATAAGCTGATCAGAAAGCAGTAACATATGGAAGATGTACTTAGTCTCCATGATTATATTATATTTATTGTGGTCATTTAATAAACAATTTAAGATTCATGAAGTTAATGCGTTAAGGGTATTTACTGCATAAAATTTTATGTTCAACATTAACATGATCAACTTTATTCACTGGTACACACATATACAAGGTAGAATAAATAATGCTATAATACCAAAAATACGAGCAAAAGATTCAACATGCATTTACTCGTAGTTATCAGATAATTAGGCAACTTTACACAATAAATTCCAAATCCATGTGTGAAAATATATAATTCACTTATAGAGATTATATCAGGATAAATTGGATTATGTTATTTTCTATTAATGTTAAAATTTAATACTGGTAATATTAACTTCATTATAATTCCTAATATGAATTTCATGTTGATTCTTAATATTTTGTATATTCGTTGTTTTTACTTTAGAGAACTGTTTGAGAATACATTGATTTTGTATTTTATTGTCAAAATATAAATGTCTGTGAAACTTTATAGCAAAGTTAATAAGAACTAATTCACTAAACTAAATGATTTCTCTACTATGCATGCCAGGTGTATCTCAAATATATTCATATGTAGAAATATTTCAATAGTATACATTTTTAATTTTATGTGTATCTTTTATTTAAAATCATTATCAAAATGGACAAAAATTAGGATGCTAATAAAAGAAAAGGATGATAATTGTAATAAATCTGTGAAATAATTACACTTGGAATCTTCAGTATGGTTAAATAAAATCCTAAGACATTTAAGAGATATGTGCATATGTAAAACTTTATTGTGTGGTATTGGGGATTGAATCCAGGAACTGTACCTCCAAGCTCCCCCTAACTCCATTTTATTTTTATTTTGAAACAGAGTCTCACTAAGTCACAGAGGGCCTTGCTAAGTTTGCTGAGGCTGGCTGAAAACCTGTGATCATCCTGTCTCAGCCTCCCAAGCATTAGGATTACAGGCATGTGCCACCACACCCAGCTTTCATTCATATAATTTTGATTCACAGATAGTGTTGAACCCCTTTAATCATCCTTTTTTCTTTTCATTTTTAATCAAGAGCTGGTAAGGAAAGAGCAATGATAATTTTTCAACTGTTAAGTTGTTGAAATCACAGCTTTTAAAAATTTCTATTTTCTCCTCCTTACTTTTTATATGCATAGTTGATAAACCATGGTTAAAAGGTAAAAATTAAAATAGAGAAAAATATAGCAAGTACACATTATTTTTCTCCAATAATTATGTTCATAAAACATAATATCAAAGCTGTTGGTTGAAATCAAGCCTTTATAATATCATTATTTTTATGAATCTTCTATTAGTGCATTATAATTGTATATCATAGTGAAATTCACAGTGATACATCAATATATGCACATAACTTTATTTGGTCTGTTTCCTTCCCCAAACCACTCCTTTCTCCCATTTCCTTCCTCCCTTCTCTTCTACTTCTCTACTGTTCTCTTTCCTAATTATTCTGAGGTTTCTGCTCTTTCCTATTTTGTCTCCAGTTTCCACATATGATAGAAAACATGTAACCCTTGATTTCTGAGTCTTGCTGGTTTCATTTAGCATGATGTTCTTCCTTTCCATCCATTTCCCAGCAAATGATATAATTTTGTTCTTCTTCATGGCTGAATAAAATTCTCTTGTGTGTATGTGGCATATTTTCTTTATCCATTCATCTATGGATGTACTCCTAGGTTGGTACCATTATTTGTCTAATGTGACTTGTGCTGATGTAATCATTGTGTACTGCATGTTTATACACATTGTGTATGCATGTATATAGGACTAACACTTATTATTTCAATATGCCTAATTGCTTTTTATTTTTCTCAGCAGATATGTCACACAATTCAATATAATATAAAATGATAATAGAAAAAATAGTCTTCATTCTGTGTGTTAGGGACAACACATAATACATGTTAAATTATTTATGTATTTTAATGATTTTATAGTCTCACATCATAATGTAGTTCATAGGCTAGTGATAGACCTGCACATAACCCTTGTTGTGTTTTTTCCTGGTCCCCTCCCTCTCTCCCCCTTTCCCATACAAGATATTGAGATTGGTATTGATATTCTTACATATGTGCAAAACAACAATGGAAGTGTTTCCTTCATTAATTCTCCTTCCCTGTGCTTATTTATTATATCAATTATTAAGATGTAAGGAAAGAAAGCCAGGCAAGATGGTGTGTGCCTGTAGTCCCATCATTTGGGAAGCTGAGCATAAACTTATTAGCATAAGTTTAAGGCCATCCTGGGCAACTTAGTGAGATCATCTCTAAAAATCTATAAAAATAAAAAGGGTTGGGATATAACTCAATAGAGTGCCACTCGGTTCAATTCTCAGTACCACAAACCAAATAAAAAACGTTATACAGTGAGAATGCTTTTAAACTGAATAGATTTTATGGAAATTATATATTTAAATATTCACAATCATGCAATGTTTTTAATACAAAGGAAAGCTAGAACTATTTGAAACCTAAATGCTTCCATGTTCTGTGTTAAATCTACTTAATGCCTTCAAAAGAGTTTAAGAAATAAATGCTCAATTTACTGTTAGCCCTCCTAAATACTTTAATGTAGAGTTGACTCTTGAACAGGTAGATGTGCATCTGACCTCATCATGAATCTGTATCCGTAAAATACTGTGAGAATAAATAACTTTCACAGTGAAGTGAATTCAATTCTCCAGGATAGCAGGCAATTTAATTAATTATCTTTCCTACCTTTATACAAACTACTCTGCTCTCCTGAAAACTTTACATTTACCATGCAAGAGGAAATTGCTCATCTCCTAAAGCCTATACTCAATTGATTCAGTGTGCACTCATATCTTTTTTTTTTTCTTGCGGTACCAGGGATTGAACCCAAGGGCGTTCTACCTCCATGCTACACCCCTGGCCCTATTTTTTATACTTTATTTTGAAACCAGGTCTCACAAAGTTGCAGAGGGCCTCACTAAGTAGAGAGAGAGAGAGATAGAGACAGGGAGAGAGAGAGAGAGAGCTGAGGCTGGCTGCGAACCCAGATCCTCCGATCTCCGCCTCCCAAAGGACTGGGATTACAAGCGTGCGCCACCAGGCCCGGCAGTGTACACTTATATCTAAGGTTCATTTTAGTTGCAAATTTAACCATCCTAAAAAACGAATATTTATGCTGATATATTTTCAACCTTTTCAAACATTTTAAATACTTTTGGCTAAAACACATTAGCAATGATCAGAATGAGTCCATTACTACTGTAAACACACAGATACATTATTTTCAAGCAGAATAAGCTATACATTACATTTAGCTTTCAAATTTCCATTTCAGGAAGCTCAAGATAAAAAAAAACAGGAGATGGCATTAATGTAATTTAGAGTAAAGAGTAAAAACAAAAAATTAGTATGAAATACTCTCCTGCCATTCATTCAATTGAATGAATGGACAGTAAAAATATGCAGTAGCAACCAACATAAATTGTTCTTTGTTTTACTTAACACAGCGCTACAACTCACTGGTCTATGAAGGAGTATAGCTATTCTCGCAACACCACAGTTTAATGTCATTGATTAAATAATACTCCTGTTAACACGTAAAACAGAGGCAATTTAAGCAACACTATAATAAAAGGATTACTACGTGCATGCTAGCTAGGTAGTACAATAAATGTGTCTAAGGCCCTCTCAATATTGTAATTTGGAAGAAAATATAGATGATGGCCCATTGATTTATGTTTATTTTCTGCTTTATGTAAGGAATAAAACAAAAGTATCACATAACAAATGACTTGTGTTAGCAATATATTGAAAACTGTATTGTGAGAATTTTTTTCACTTCTTCACCAAAAAATGATTATTCTTTTAAACTCATTGGTCTGTGCACATAAATTGCTAGCAATATTACACAAAAATAAATGGAAGGAACTTGCTAATAACTGCCTGCCCATCACAGTGAGTTTCAGATTGTAATATTCATTATAAATAGAACAAATACATTGAGAATTCTATTGTATTCTCAGTAGAAATCTGCCGTGATGTTTTATTTTTCAATCAAGTGACAACATTTATATGAGATTTAAACAATGTGGTTTTCACAAAAGAGGCATTTCTCTCTGACCAGACAAGTTTTAAGGATTTCTGAGTTCTAAGTCCATCTCCAAGAAGACTCTTCTTTCTAACTTACAATTTTTCAAATAGTTTGACCTATATTTTCATTAATGCGTGCAAGCAAAGAGGATGGGCATGCTTCTATTCCTAGCTATAGTGACAGAATTATTTCTACACCATCCTAATACATAAACATCGGAGTGACTTTCAACTTCCCTCTTCCTTTTACATATTAAATCAAAGGCCACCTCTTGCTTTGTTGCAAAGTATAGTTTTTATTTTATGTCACCGCCAAAGCACAGCACGAAAGGGGACTTACCAGGGGTACAGGTACTGTGTGATAGGAAGTGGGAGGAACAGGAGCAACCCAGTGAATAGGAGTGTGGGAAAGAAAACTAAACACAGGAGAGGAGGAAAAGAGGCCTGCAACTGAATCTTCTCATGCAGATTTTAAGATTAGTTCATCTAGGATGTCTAGCAAGCATAGTTTGTCTCCCAGAATTGTCTCTTCAAAGGAAGGTGGTCTGGGACATTTATAACCAGGCTCCAATCCTCCACTTGCTTTTGGTGGGAGGGAGGAGATCTATTAAATCAGTTCTTCTTCTTAATGGCACTTCTCTGGTTTCAGTAAAGAGCCTTTGGCAGAAAGCAGAAAAATATATACCATGCGCTCTTCAAGTTGGCACGCTGAAAACAGAGGGTGGCTTGAGTTAGGATGCTGAAAAACGAAAGAAACTGCCCCGCTTTCATAGCAGCCTCTAAATGAAGAAAGACAACACCATCATCATGCTGGCACCCTCCCCTCTTCATTAAAATATGCCTCTCACATGAGTAAGACATTGTATGAAACCTGAATCGAGATAGAAAGAGGTCTTGATATCCAATCTTGAAATCACCTCATTTTATTCCTACTCTGTGCATGAAAGGATAAGAAACAGAGCGAGGAGGACAGAGAGCAATGGGAGGTAATACATTTCCTGAAAAGTGCTTTATTGTAAATAAAAGCCTTAAACTGAGTCAAAAAATATGCTCTAGGAGTGGGATTTCTGGCATTTCTAAAAAGACATAGAAACAACATATTTTTTTCTGTTGCAGAGATGTATAACAAATATTTTCTATGCTCTTTATTAACCCTTTGAGCTGTGCAAATAATACAGAAATGCTCATAAAATTCATATGCTGCTTTTAGCCATTTGTATGTCATAGTTCTACACAAATATTTTACAAAGGTGATGAGAAACACATGTTTATTTTTCTTTCTAGAGTTACTTCAAATATTCCCATAACTAGGAAGCCATGTGAAAGGCATAAAAAATTATCCATAAGTATTGACCAGTCAATATGGCTGATAAGTCAAATATAAAAACTGAAATTGATTTAAGGTAAAAGAGTTCTTGGTGATTTTTCAAAACATTTTCCAAGATTATACAATTACTATGTAATTGAAATTGTACATTATGATTATATGTTATTGGAATTGTATCATTAGTACTAGAATTACATGTATTTGAAATTTTATAACTGAAATTGCACACTTCATATAATTAGAATTGTTGTGTAGTTGGAATTGTCACAAAATTGCAATTGTCCATTATGCAGCCTCAGATTGCTTTCTTTTATTTACAATTATGCACTTAAGGTTCCTTCACATCTTTTCATGACTTGAAAGCTTATTTCTTTATAACAATGTAATATTACAATGTTTGGATAGATTATGGTTTATTCATTTACCAACTGAAGAACAGCTTGATTGCTTCCAAATTTTGGCAATTTTGAATAAAGCTACTATATATGCTTTCATTACTAACTAATAAGGTTTTGGTATGTGGTTAAGTTTTCAATTATTGTGAGTGAATACCAGAGAGTGAAATTGCTGGCTTATTGGGTAAGATTATGTTCAGTTTTCTAGAAAACTGCCAATCTGTCTTCCAAAGTGAATGAACCATTTTGCAATCTCAGTATCATGGGACTTAGAAGGGACTCCAGACAAAGAAGGAGAAAACTTTAGTTGAGCAAAGAAGGCAACTTGAGGGAGATGGGAGGGGGAAAGAGGGAAATACACTAATGCACACAATGTATATACACAAACCTATCAGAGTCAATCACTATGTTGAGCATGGAAAGGAGGGAAGGGGTAGGGAATGGGGTGGGATTTGAGGGAGGGCTAAATGAGCAAATGTAAGCATGCATGCTTCTGATACCCTGACACTTATCAAAATGTATAACTACAATGCACCAATAAATGAAATAAAAAAATGAGAATTACCATTGTCCCATGTCTTTAGAAGTATTTGACATTGTCACTGTCTTGGATTTAGTATATTTGGTGTCATTTTTAATTTTAATTAAATTTAATAACAAAATAATTTGATTTCTGTATCTGGTTTTTTGTCCAGCAGCCTTACAGAATTCATTAATTATATTAACATATCTGTAGAATCAAAATTAATATACAATTTCTATAGTGTGAATGTTTGTGTTCACCCAAAATTTATATGTCAAAATCTAATACCAACGCAATGGTATTCAGGGGTCAGAATTTTGGGATATGGTTAGGTCATTATGGCCTTGTCTATATGAATGAGATTCATGTCTTATTAAAAAAAAGGCTGAAGAGAGCTTCCTCACCCTTATGTCACATGAGTTATAAGGTACCATCTGTCATTTAGAGCGCAGACCTCAACACACACCAAATCTGCTGGTGACTTGATCTTAGAGTTTCCTTCCTCTAAGGCTGTTTAGTACCCAATCTAAGGTATTTTGTTACAGCAGCTAAGACAACAGAAATGACACCTGTGAATAAGTTTTATTACTTTATTTAGTGTGTGTGTGTGTGTGTGTGTGTGTGTGTGTGTGTGTTACCAGGATTGAACCCAGCATCATAATTTTCCTGTCTGATATTTAGGAATATCAGTAATATGTTCAATATAAATCATATATAATTTTTATGTCTAATCTCAGAAGAGGTTTGGGATATGGCGCTAGTCAATATAACATTTTTGATGGGTTACTTGTAGATAAGATACTCTTTATAAAATTTTGCAATTATAAGTTTCTTAATAGGGTGCTAAGATAATTCTAATGTACAGATTTTTAATTTTACCATATTCATTTTATGCATAATTTTGCATCTGTCAAAATTGTTAGATGCTTTGGTTTTCTATATTTTTGCGTGTGTGGGTATATAACTTTGATGGTTTTAACATTAATCCAGTTTTGTAATAAAATAAACCTGTTTGTTATATTTTTGCATCTGTCAAAATTGTTAGATGCTTTGGTTTTCTATATTTTTGCGTGTGTGGGTATATAACTTTGATGGTTTTAACATTAATCCAGTTTTGTAATAAAATAAACCTGTTTGTATATTTTATGTTTATGTGTGTGTGTGTGTGTGTGTGTGTGTGTGTGTGTTACTGGAGATTAACCCAAGGGCGTTCTCCTCTGAGCCACAACCCCAGCCTAATTTTACTTTTTATTTTGTTGTTGCTTTTTTTTTTGGCGATACTGGAGATTGATCCCAGCCCTATTTTTTATTCTTTATTTTGAAACAGGATCTCCAAGTTGCAGAGGACCTCACTAAGTAGCTGAGGCTGGCCAAGAATCCGGATCCTAAGGTCTCCGCCTCCCAAGTCCTGGGATTACAAGCGTGCGCCACCACGCCCAGCTTACTTTTTATTTTGAAAAAGGGTCTCACCAAGTTACTGAGGGCCTCCTAAATTGTGGAGGCTGACTTCAAACCTGTTATCGGCCTGTTTCAGCCTCCCAAGTTCTGTGACTATAGGCATGCACCACCATGCCCTGCTTATCTTCTTTATTTTACTGAATTCAATTTGCTAAAATTGTTTAAATTATTTAAATTTACATAAAAACAAATATTTAATGTACATTGGCTTTCTTATATAGTCTTTGTAAGGATTTAGTATAAGTAATATGCTATCCTCATAAAAGGTCTTAGAAATATTCTTTTTTATCTATTCTCTGAGTTTCTGTGAATTAGAGGTTTGTGATTTCTTATAATATTATAAGAATTCCTAAGTTTATCTTTTTCAGCAAAACTATAAAATATCAATTCAATATAGTTCACATATATAGTAATATTTGTATTCTAATTTTTCTTGAATTATTTAAAAAATCTGTTTTCCAAGAAATTTATGTTATATAAAACATTTTATATTATGTAATATTTTCTAGCTATATTATCATTCTTTTAGTTCATGCTAACATGATGCATATTTTATCATTCTTTTACTTTTAATGTTGTATATTCTTACAATTAAAAATGGATACTTTATAAGTGCATTATTGCTATTGTAATTGTAGAATATACTTTTTTCTAAAAATCTTTCTAACATTTCTAATTGGAAAAATTGTAAAATTTACATGTAAAGATATATTTATGTTATTGGGATTAAACCCAATATTACCCCTTTTTATTTTTCCAGCTGTTCTTTGTTTCTTTATCTTCTGTTGGATCAAACAACTACTTATTATTAATCTACTTACCCCTTTATTAATATCATGATTAAACTTTTAAATGACTTTAAAGTTATTATAATGATCACATCTATCACTGTATTTATAATTAAAATCTTTATATTTCCAAAATAACAGAGACCTAAGAAAATTCTGAGGAACACAGCTCTTAGATACCATATGCTCCCTTCAACCTACCTAATACTGCTGGAGATTTCAGTTCTTAGATAATATTTTATTTTGTTCTTTTCTTTTTAAGTTTATATTAATTTTATTTACTGACCTATTTTCTCTGTGGAACTATTTATTTCTTCTTCCACTACTATGCTTTCACATAGTTCCACTTACGATCTTCGTTTTGTATGAAGAATGCCATAAGTAATTATTATAGTGTTTTTTTATCCTGAGTTATTTCTCCCTACTTTTTGTTTGTATGTTTTTCAGGTTTTTTCCCTTTTTTCTTTTTTTTTTTTTTTTTTTTTTTTTTTTTTTGGTTTGGTACTGGTGGTTGAATGCAAGGGCATTCTACCTTGAAGCTATGTCCCAGGCCTTTTTTCTTTTGAAACAGTGGCTCCCTGAGTTGCTGAGGCTGGCTTCTAACCTGCAACCTTCCTGTCTCAGCCTCTCAAGTACTGGGATTACAGACGTGCACTACCACATTCAGCTACACATGCTTTTCTTAAGTTGCAAAAAACATCTTCATTTCACTTTATTGTGAAGAATATATATTCCAGGTGTATATGATAGCTTTGCTTTGGTGTGATAATATACCTGAGAAAAATGACTTAAAAGAGAAAATATTCCTTTGGGCTCATGGATTCAAAGGTTTCAGTCCATGGTGAGCTGGCTCCATTATTTCTGTGGCTGTGGTGAGGCAGAACAACATGGCAGAAGGGCATGGCAGATCAAAGTTGCTCACTTCACAGTGGCCAGGAAGAAGAGAGGTGGAGGGAGCAAGGCACATCCTCAAGGAACTATTTCCTCTAACTAGACCCCAACTCCAGCATTTCCTACCACCTCCCAATATTCCATTCAAATAATGAATCTAGAGCTGGGCGTGGTGGCTCATGCTTGTAATCCCAGTACTTGGGAGGCTGAGACATGAGGATCACAGGATCGCGGCCAGCCTCAGCTACTTAGTGAGGCCCTCTGCAACCTAGTGAGACCCTGTTTCAAGATAAAGAATAAAAAATAGGGCTGGAGGTGTAGCTCGGAGGTAGAATGTCCCTGGGTTCAATCCCTAGTACTGCAAAAAAAAATTATGAATCTATCAGTTGATTAATCCATTGATGAGGTTAGAGCTCTCATGATACAAACTTTTAATTTGTTTGTAAGCTTGAATACATTTTCTATTTACTCTTTTTTTTCTAAAGTTTCTCAACTGAAAGTGTAGAAGTCTCACATCCACCAAATCTGTAGCCTCGGAAACTTCATAGAGATAGTAATATGTTCATAACTCACCTCTGAGTTGTTTCTTTGCAAACATCTATGTATATGGATGCATGCATAAATGTAGATAGATTCATATGTCTATGCTTAGAGATACCACATAAGCATATTCTTAGTTCAAACTCAATTGTTTCTCATTCTCTTATTTCTGGAATCTTGGCTCCTTCAACTCACAGTTGCTCTCAAAGTCCAGACTTCAATCACAGACTTTTCAATTTAGGTATAATAAAGGAGCCCCAAGGCTGCTGCTTCCCATGTAGCCTCTATTCTTTCTACTCCCTGTATCCCTCCATTTGCTCTAGTCTTTTAGAGCTATAAGTTCTAACTCCTTTAATTTCCCTCTGCAACAAAGAGAGAGATTTTTTTGGAGGGGAAGAAGTACATTTTCAAACATTTTTTTCTCAGTCAGAGACTTAGTGTGAGATCCATTACTTGGGTACATCCAGAGTAAGAAGTTTTTCATAGTTTCTTTATAAGGTCTTTTTGTATATTTTTCTTCACTGCCCATAATAATTTGAGGCACATAATTCTTCAGTTCTTAGATTAATAAAGTATTGTATAAACCACTTTAGCAATTCCACCCTTAAGAACTCCATGCAAATGACAAGCACAGAAAATTATAAATCTAGGATTATTTTTAAAGTGTTCTGAAATATAGAGCAAATCGTTTTACACAAATAACAAATTTTAATTCTTGGACAGAACTGTTTTTGTACAGAATCTAACTATATATTAGATAGGAAAGTTAATATTCATAAACATTACAATAAAAAACAATTATAGATATAGCAAAGAATCATCTGTGAAGACAAAAGAGCAGTATCTGGAATCATACTCTATTGAAGATTTGGAGAAAACTTCCTTGAAGTGAAAACTGGCATAAGACTTGAAGACAAATTAAAAATCCAAGTCAAGAATAAGGAAAAGGTCATTTACAGACAAGAGAAATAGCACATGTGAAGGCCCAGAGGTATGAAACTAAATTTAAAACATGATGAAGGCACATGCAAAGGTAACTAAATGCAAGGAGCATAATTGATCTCATTAAATATTAGTCAAATAAAGAAATGGTAGAAGTCTACACCATTGACATTTGTTAATCCAATAGTAATCAATCCCTCCACAGGAATAGCCTCAAGTTGGTGCTGATAAATTATGAAAGAGTCAAGGATATAGAGGGAGAGAGGCATATTAAGGAGGACAACTCTAACCCATATTAGTTGATGTGACACAGAACAACAATGATGCCTTCTGCAAAGTATTCCCTCCAGCCTCCCCAGGATTATGCACTGCATTACCTCAACCACACATCTGCTAAACACAGAAAATATTTTCTTGTTAACACAAAATATAATTTTTTTATAAAATAGGCATCTTGGACAAAATTCTAACACTTACTTTATGTTTTCAAGTATAGTCTGATCACTATACTAATAGTAAAATTAGTTTAAATTAAAATTTCATTTACTTTTTTGTTTTGTTTTGTTTTGTTTTTGAGGTACTGGGTATTGAACCTGGGGCATTCTACCTCCAAGCTACATCCCAAGCCCTATTTTTTATTCTTCATCTTGAAACAGGGTCTAAGTTGCGGAGGGCCTCACCAAGAACCTGAGGCTGGCCACGAACCTGTGATCCTCCTGTCTCAGAATCCCAAGTACTGCGAGTGGGAGCTTGCGCCACCATGCCCTGCAATGGTCTCACTAAGTTGCTGCTGGTCTTGATCCTCCTGTCTCAGCCTCCCAAGCACTAGGATTACAGGTGTTCACCACCATGCTGAGTCTGCTTTTTTGAAGTGGAAGTATCAATGTGTTTTGCACATAAATGCAATGCAGTCAAAAGAGTTTTTCCCTGCAGAGATTTATTTATTTTAATTTAAGAATAATAATACACTAAAGCCATCACTCCATTCTCAGTGACTGTAAAATAGTATATACTCATTAAGTTGTACTTATATAAATGCAATTGTACCTCAAAGAAATTGTTAAAATTATTGCTTTATCAACCATATGTAGGTTACATATTCTGCTTCTAGAAAAAATTTTTGTTTAGTTGAATGTATTAAGTATAAGGTAAAAAGCCCTCAGACTTCCATTAACAGCACAGACTTCTGAATGTACCTTTTGCTTAATATCGTATTATATTGTACATGGTACAATCTAGATAATAAATAGTTATAATCCAAGAAAACATAAATTATTAAGGAAACATTTAACACTTAAAGAAGGAAATGCCTTTTCATTTTGCAAGAGCAAGATATAGGAACTTAAAAACCTGAAATAACAAACTAGTTACCGTCAGCTTTAACTTGTGATTCAAAACTAGCATTAAAGAATTAGAATTGCCTTATAAGTGCAGCACAGGGTGTCTAAGGAATAATAAAAAGGGGAATGGGCTTAATTGCCAATATGTTATAAACGGGTTTCATTTTACAACTTTAAAGTGTTGCCCTATTTTCACATTCTTTTCTAATTAAAAGGCACGTTTTAAGAGCTTAATCGTTGATCAATCGTTGATCGTGCTTCCTCCTTTTATTTAATTATTGATACACACAGGCCTGAAAATACATTTCTCAGGGCACATGATGTCCCAGATGAATTCCATGGCTAATTTTCTAGGATAAGGGTTCTTGTGCAGATTCCTAAAAATCAAAGTAGAATATTGCAGACAGAAGTGTCATCAGTTGATTCTGACACAGACTGTGCATCATAGGTGAGTAGGTGCTGACATGTGACAGGGCTCTCTTCAATAGCCTGTGGTATTTTGTACTACTTAGGTTACTGTAAATTGTCTTCATCTTGCTAAGTGTATGATCAAAACTGTATTTGAGTAAAAATTATAGTTTGATCGCTTTAATGTATCAAAGAATTATACATTTAATTTTAAAACCTTACATTTTCTAGTGTAAAGTTTAAGTCCAACTAAAGCAGGAATTGGATATTTTTAAGTATCCCTATGTGTTATTAGTAAATAATAACCATGAAATAGCTCCAGTATTATATATATATATAGTATATGTTAGTATATATAGTATATATTATTATATATTAGTATATATTATAAATAATATATATTACTTATTTATTTATTTTATATATTTTTTTTTGCGGTACCGGGGATTGAACGCAGGGGCGTTCTACCTCTGCGCTACGCCCCTGGCCCTATTTTTTTATGCTTTATTTTTGGAAACCGGGTCTCACGAAGTTGCGGAGGACCTCACTAGGTAGAGAGAAAGGAAGAGAAACAGAGAGAGAGAGAGAGAGAGAGAGAGAGAGAGGAGAGGAGAGAGACAGAGATCGATCGATCGATCAATCGATCAATCACGCGCGCAAGCGCGCTGAGGTTGGCCGCGAACCCGGATCCTCCGTTCTCCGCCTCCCAAAGTACTGGGATTACAAGCGTGCGCCACCACGCCCGGCTCCTTATTTATTTTTCTGTACTGGGGATTAAACTTAGGGGCATTCTAACCTCTTAGCTGCACCTCCAGCATTTTTATTTGGAAATAGGGTCTCTCTAAGTTGCTGAGGCAGGCCTTGATGCTGTAACCCTCCTGTCTCATCCTGACAAGTACTAGGATTATAGGCATGGGCCATAACACCCCATCATTAATATTCTTTTAATAATCATTAATAGCTGGGCATGGAGGTGCACACCTGTAATTCTAGTACTTGGGAGGCTGAGACAAGAGGATCACAGGTTTGAAGGCAGCATCAGCAATTTAAGGAGACCTGTTTGCAAAATAAAAAGGGCTGAGGTATAAATCATAGATGGAATGCCCCAACTTCAATCCCTAGCAAAAAAATAATAACTTTAACGATTAAATGATATGTTCACTTTTTTTTTTTTGCGGTACCTGGGATTGAACCCAGGGGCATTCTACCTCCGCGCTACACCCTCGGCCCTATTTTTTTTATATAGTTTATTTTGAAACTGGGTCTCACGAAGTTGCAGAGGGCCTCACTAAGTAAAGAGAGAGGGGGAGAGAGAGAGAGGGAGAGCTGAGGTTGGCTGCGAACCTGGATCCTCCGGTCTCTGCCTCCCAAAGTACTGGGATTACAAGTGTGTGCCACCACGCCTGGCTAATATGTTCACTTTTTAAAGCCATTTAAAATAGTATTTTTCTTTTCCTGTGTATAGGTATTAATTCAACAAAATTAGCCAATCATCACAGTAATAATGTAGTTTTATAGCTACTAACATTATATTAAAACCTTTGTGTTTATTTCATGACATTAATTTTGCATAATTTTAGTATGTTTAAGGGTCCAACAATTTTAAAAAATCTCAATCCTTAACCTGAGATAATCAACCACATTTTTAAAATAATATTTGTATTCCAGACTTATTTTTGACTAAAAGTAAAATTTATGTTCTAAACCTCCTGAAGTCAGTATTCATCAAAGTGAGCAAAGTGTCCAGAGGCAGAGAAGCAGTGGAATCATATAGACTTGAAAAATTGAGAAGAAAAATCGATTTTCTCTCCTCTTCTTGCATTACTGGCTTTAGTAAGATGAAACAATAATAAAATAAAACATTTCAGCTTGCATGGTAAAGCTTAATAAATAACAATCTAGATGTTTGAAATTAACATTTAGTAAATTATAGAATAACATGTAAAATGAATGAATAAGACATTTTATATTTTTAATTAAATAAGGATGTCCTGCAAATAGTATTTTTAAATGTTCTTATAGAACTACAAAGTAGTTGATAAGGGAATTAAATATTTCCAGAGCATGTCTTAATGAAAGTCAAATCTGAAAGCAATGGAAATCATTTGAAGTTGTCACTTTGAGAAACTCACTTTAGTTGTGCTTGTATTTTTCTTTTGCTTTTAAAATACAAGTATTGAAAAAGAAATACGCTCATTCTCCAACCTGTGAGTGAAATAAATCACCAATTTAACTTGGGCACATGGGTTGGTTAAGATTTTATATCTATTGATGGGTTTTCATAGATAGAAACCGTGTAGTGGGTTAAGAAATGGTACCTAAATATTTTTATGTTTAATCCTTAATAATTAGAGCTGACATGTATTATAAATCAGTTACGATGCAGACATTGTGAGAATTTTCATCTTGGGTCTCGTGAAACTCATAAAGTGAGAATTAACAGTTATCTTTATGCTATTGGCAGGGAAACCAAATCATAGAGGACCTAAGCAAGTATTCCTAGGCAAGCAGCTAGAGGGGTGAGCTGGAATCCCACACATATCTGTCTGCTTCCAGAACTAGGTCTTATTTTTACACCACAGACCTTCTTGTCATCCTTGAAAAGTATCCCCCCCTTTATTTTTGGTACTGAGGATTGAACTCAGGGGTGCTCTACTTCCAAGCTACACCTCCAGCCTAAATATATATATATAAATATAATTATTAGGAAATTTATATATATTTAATTTTGAAACATGGTCTCACTAAGTTGTGGAGAGTCTGGCTAGCTTACTGAGGCTGTCGTAGAGCCTGGGATCCTCCTGTCTCGGCTGGGATTATAGGCATGTGCCACAACACCCTCCTTTTTTAACAGGGTCTTGCTAATATGATGAGGGTCTTTATAAATTGATGAGGCTGGCCTCGAACCTGCAATCCTCCCTCTAAGCCTTCCATGTACTTGTATTACAGGCATGCGTCACCAAGCCCAGATTTAAAATTTTATTATATTTGACCTCTCTTTTATATCTATCCATGTATCTAGATATATATACATCCATATCTTAACATATAACTATTTATATCTCTATATATTTATATACAGAGAGATATATAGATATCTATAGGTATCTATATAGGCATATCTATATATCTATGTATGCATGTCTTCTGATTATTGTATCTTACTTGGAAGAATTATTAATATGATGGCTTTCTGTCACTGGAAAAATCAACTTAAAGGAAAAGATATTTATTTTGACTCATGATGTTAGAGGTTTCAGTCCATAGTCATGGGGCTCCATTGCTTTGGGCCTTTGGCAAGGCAGAACATCACGGTGTGGAGCATGTGATTGAATAGAGCTGCTCACTTCATGGCGCTAGGAAACAGCAAGAAAGGGGCTAGGGACAAGATATCCCTTCAAGGACACGCCCCCAGTGACCTACTTCGTCCAATTGGGCTCCACCTCCTATGCCTCTACCACCTGCTAATAGTGCCAACAGCTGGAACAATCCTTCAACATGTTAGCTGCTGGGGATATTCCAGATCCAAACGATAACAGATGGTGACGATAATGGTGATGATGATGGTGACGATGATGGTGATGATGGTGATAGGAGGGAGATCAGTAGTGAGAAGAACAAAAAGCATGCTGGAGCAGAGAGCAAGCAGCTGACAAAGTTGTAAGACAAAGCAGGAGTGAATGACAAGTGCCAGAACACATACTGTTTTGCATTAATTAATAACATGTTTATCTTTACCTGAAGAGTCATGGAACAAAAAGAAGGTAATAAGATTTAAAAGTTACCAGAGCAATATTTCATGAGGACAAGAAAGGTATTTTAGTTTGCAACAGTTGCTATAAAAAAGTACCACAAACTGGGTAGCTCAGAGCATCAAAAATATATTGCCTAACATTCCTAGAAGGCAGAAGGCTGAAATAAAGATGCTGTCAGGGCCATGCTCCCTCTAAAAGTTCTAGTGAAAAATCCACTACAAGCTCCCCTTAGCTTTGGGTATTTACTTAACCTTTGCCAGCAGAACTCCAACCGTCACCTGAAGGAGTTCATCCTGTGTGTGTGTGCTTGTGTGTGCCTGTGTGCGTGTGTGTGCGTGTTCATGTGCATGTGTGTGTGTGCATGTGTGCCATATTTTACCCTTTTATAAAGACACCAGACATGCTTGATTAGAGCTCACCCTAACAACCTCATCTTAACTAATTATATCTGCAACACCCTGTTTCCACATAAGGTCACATTTTGAGGTATAAAGGTTCAGGTCTTCAGTGTATGGATTTGAGAGAAGATATAATTCATCATATAACAAATAACATTTTTAATAGTATACAACTTATAATGGGTTTCGCATGTGTTTTCCTGAGAAACTAACACTGAAAAACAAAAGAAATGAAGAAAACATAAAGCACAACATTTAACTGGGGTGAGACACAAAACAAAAAAGTGATTAAAAATTCTGGAAGACAGAAGATAAAAAGCAGTGGGAGGACACAAAGCAAGAGAGAAGCAGAATCTCATGACACCAGTGAGGTGGGACCTTCACAGGCCTTGTGAAGAAGATGAAGACAGCAAAGAGGAAAGAAGGCTATCAAAGAAATTTAGGAAGGCAAAATAATTTAAGTCAACATCACAATTTTTCATTGATATTGTTTGAGAATATTAAAATGTTACTACTCTCAAACAACAAACCTGATATTCTGACAAGTTAAAAATTAAAGAAAAATAAAGATATATGAAAGTTAGAATAAAAATTCTATAGAGCAACTGGTTGAAAAAAATTCTGAAATATTTCTGAATGTAGAGGGGGAAAAAGTATAAAATATGAGAGGAAAGAAACATGAAAGTAATACAGAAGAGCAGATATATAAGTAGAATCACCCCAAAGAGCGAACAAAATTAGAGGAGATATATCTATAGATATTTAGACAGATAGATGTAGATATTACATATATATATATCATACCTCAACATAGTATATATGTGATAGATACTGAGATATATATTATATGTCAAGTTATGATATATATTATATTGAGATGTAATCTGAATCTTCAGATAAAATGTGAACATTAATTGTTGTCACAGTTCATTTTATATTACCATAATGAAATACCCAAAGCAGGCTACTGTGCATAAAAAAAGGTTTATTTGGCCTCACAGTCCTGGAGGTCTAAGTTTGAAATGTCACATCTGGTGATGGCTTTATTTCTGACAAAGTCCCAAGGTAATGCAAAATATCATATGCCAAGAAACAGATACTACACAGGTGTGTGTGAGCTCCATGCCTCTTACAAGGCCAGCAGTTTCCAGTAATGAGGATTCCAGCTTAATGACCTTATCTAATCCTGATTACTGCCAAAGGCACAATGAGGAATGAATTCCCATACATTCATCTTTGGGAGACACATTGAACCACATACACACTATTACAAATTGTTAAAACAGTTTTTAAAAAGAAAAAACTATCATCTATCTATCTATCATCTATCTATAATCTCTCTCTCTCTGTTATATATATATAATATATATATATGTGTGTATATATAATATATATATAAAACAGGCCTCAATACTGGGGATTGAGCTCAGGGGTGCTCTACCATGAGCTACACTTGGGATCCTCCCGCATTAGCCTCCCATGCAGTTGGGACTACAGGTATGTTGCCACTGCACCCATGTAAAAGGTAGAGTATTTTTGTACAAGCATTTGAATTATAAAATATAAAAGAGAAAATAAAGGAAAATATTATACATTAACTAGACATCCTCTAATATTTCTCGAAGACTCTCTATCATGGAAAATACCAAAGCCCTTAAATAACCGAAAATACAAATGGTGAAGACTTTTTACCAGCAGAACCATACAGGAGTGCTGTGTGTTTTTATAGCACTAGATAAATATGTCCTTCTGACCTTTCAGAGATGCCAACTAGAATTTTGGATAAGCAAAGTATTTGTTACAGTTTGCAGATAGATGTTGTATGCCAATAAAAGTCATTCTGCTGCACAGATTATATTCTTCAGTTTGCCATCCTTTCTGTGTGTCAGTTAAAATGTGTGAGTGGTGACATCAGCCCAAGTAGTTTATTTTTTTATATTTTTATAGACTGTATATTCTACAACTCAGTGCAATAAATAAAGAAGCCAAGGAAACTGAAATAAAATGATTGACAAAGAAAAGAGATGTTTGCTTTCTTTAATTTAGGAATAAATTTGAATAGCAGCCCGTCTCAGCTCATGTTTACTTTACAGAATCAGCCTGTAACTACAGCACTGATCCAAAGGGAAAGTTCAAATCTATATTGAGGAGAATAATTTTGAAAATATCAAAGTTTACATTGTTACCATAAAAAGTAAATTATGATGAATGTTATGCAACCAAATAAGGTGATTTTTAAAGGTAAAATTTTGCATTGTGGGAATATGCCTGTCCTCATTATGGATGATAGTATGTTGTACTCAAGTTTAACTGAACTAGTCCAGGAAATTTAAATTCCTAGCACTGTGTTTTATGAAGGAAAACATAAATATGTCATCACTTTCCTATATGCCACTCTGAAAGTACACTGAGTTTAAATATGACAATAAGCTTAAAGATATACAGGATATGAAATATTGTTAATTTAATTCATTTGAAGTTTTTGTTTACATAATGAGATGTTAATTTTATATACACTCTTATCCAATGAATGATGTTAACTATCTATGATATTTTAAAGGACTTAGAATATTGCCAAAATATATATAATAAATAAATCACTGAATATGAAGAACGGAGAAGAAAAATTCAGATTAATTCGCCATGGTCTCAGGTGATGATTTTATGAAAATAAAGTTGCTTATGTATTAGTTAGGATATTCAGAGAAACAGAAGCAATGGGAAATAGATATGATAGAAATGGATGGATAGATAGATAACTAGAGATATATGAAAGTTGAGTTATTTGAGAATTTATCCTAGGTGATAATAGAGGCTGATAAGACTCAGGACAGGCTGCCAACAAGCTGGAGACACTAGGATGAAGGTTGCCTTGCTCCGTCTAAGTCTGAAGGCTCCAGAAGCAGGGAAGCTGATGGCTTGATTCACAGTCCAAGAGCTAGGGAAAAACAAAGTTCAAAACCCTGTGAAAAAGTGGGGAACTCTTGTAAATTCTGTAATCCCAAGACTGGACACCAAGAAGTTGTTATGTCCAAAGGCAAGAGGAGGAGATTGCACCAGCTACAGAAGAGGTAGAGAAAATGTGTCTGTCCTTTTTTGTTGTATCCATGCCCCAGCCGCTTAGATGGTCCCCGTCCGTGTTGAGGGTGAACCTTCCCCACTCGGTTCAATCCCATCTGGAAACACCTTCACAGACATACAGAAAAATCCTTCACCAGTCCTCTAGAAAATTGCTATTCCAAGAAAGTTGACATTAAAATTAATTATCACTGCTCAAAACCAAAATTGTTTTTCTGAGTTACTATATGCTAGAACTACTGCATTTAATGTAAACAAAGTCATCATTCTTTGCAATACTAAAAAGCAGAGAAAGCAATTTTTCCATGAACACATTGTCATAAGATGGAAAAAATATAAATTTCTAAGAAAAGTATTAAAAGTTAAAAGTTTGTTTGACATGCTTCTGTATATTACAAAATAAAACAGAAATTCACTTAAACAGATGTCACAATGGATCTATCAAAATATTTCTAAATATATATTTAACCATGAAAATAATTTGAAGTATAAAAATATTAGAACAAACAATAATGGGAATAATATTCCTTATTTAGGGAAAAAAGTAAATAGAACTGGTCCAATATATAACAAAAACTTTCAGTGACTTGGCAGAAATATTCTATGAATACCTAATACATAACATATAAAAAGAGTTACCTAAGTACATTGCTCCTTTAGAAGACATGTCTTCTTACTAACCTTCAAAGTTTCTTATTGTGGTTATGGCTTATTGTTTGCAATTATTTGTATTGCAAATTGGTGTTTTCATACTGTTCAACTATGTAAATAGAATTTACAAGAGATATCACTATGCATTATCAAAGACATGAATATAGGGTTTTTTTAAACTGACAGTGTCAGATTATAAATATAATTGGAGTCAATTAATTTGGTTATGGAATTCAGATTAATTGAATATAATAAAACAGCATTAGTTACTAATATTTAGAACCAACATTTATTGAGTGAGAATTAATCTTCACACAAAATTCAATAAAGTAAAATTATATCATGGATCATTAACAAGCAGAATATTACTAAAAAGAATATTAATGCATTGATTTGACCTCTAGAGTCATGGAAATTAGCATTATATATTTGACACATTGAAAGCTAAGTTAATTCAGAAATCAAATAAAAAGATCATGTGAATGCTTATTTTTCCAAACACCCCTCTGGAATGACTAGAACAAAAATTGCATATAAATAAAAAATACATAAAGGTAGATTATAGAAAGAACCTTCAACATTGAATAAACAAGTTTAGTAATGTTCAACATTAGGGAGTATTGCTATAATTTGTTTAAATATAATCAGATTGGAAGCAATTATAAACTAGATTATAAACTCTGAGGGAATATGATTCTAGTTTCCCAATTAAAACAGCAGAGGATATCTGGCAGAATCTGGACAGGTAGACTTGTGGTGCAGGATTTAAGGGTAAGGCTATAATACCAAGTGAGAAATTAAACTCCAAGGAAAGTTTTTAAACTAGGATAGTCCTATAAAGAAAGCATCCATGCTTTAGGGGAGAGCTAAGGTTTTTATAGTGTCTGCCAATTTTCCAGGAAAACCTTTCTCTGTAAAATGCCATGTGTTTAAGGGAGGAAGATGGCACTGGTTCCCCAGGGACCACTCTTAATTGTGATTCTATCTGAATAATTGACCCAGTTAGGTAGTTTTGTACATTTTAGTTTAGTTTAGATTAGGTTAGCTTAGGTTTTTTTCATTTATTTTAAAGCTCATAAAGAAATATACCTATACATAGACTAATATAGGAGAAATATATCTTTCTAATTTGTAGTAAATAATCCAGTACTCTATTCTTAAAATGAAAGTACAACCAAGCAGACAACTAGCAGACAAATGAATGAGTAAATGTTAAAATTTACAAAAATGGAAAAGTAATGATGAAAATTTCATATAGGAATACTCTCCAAAATCTTCTTAGTATACAGGAATACAGTATACAGGAATACAGTAATAGAAGATATAGAGTAATATAAATGGTGATTTAAAGTTAAAGGTAAAAATGTAATGAGTTAAAGGAGAACAATTATGATTGTCAAGAAAACTGAAGATTCAAAAGGACTAGAACCCATGTTCAAGGAAATCATTCTAAAATTAGAAGAAAGATGAAACGAGAAAAAACTGAGAGAAATTTTAAGATGTGAAAATAACTTCAGAAAATGCCATATCAATAAATAACAATCTAAGAAACTGTAACATCAGAGACCATCAATCAAATAACAGCACTTCTGAAAATATTTGAAAAACAAGTTTACAGGCAAAGATCTCACTAAATATTATATTAAATTATTTGACCCACACTAATCACATATATGGAGTTCCAATGATAAGCAAAAAAAAATCAATTTGAAAATACAATTTGAATACAAAAAATAAAAATACAAAAAGAAAATCAATTTGAAAATACAATTTGAAAAGAAGTGGGTACCAGGTTGGCATCAGACTTGTTTCAGCAAGACTAGATGCAAGAAAACAATCATCAAAATTTAGCATGAAAATGGACTACATATAGATTTATATTGAAATTCATAAAGAAAGGAATAAATAATTCAAAAAATCAAGAGAAAGTCATCACATTGGAGCTGAATTTTGGTACTTGCCCCAGTTTGCCAAATCAAATAATTGGGACAAGCCTTTGGGTAGAAGGAAAAAGAAATTTTATTGATTTGATAGCAAATCAGAAAAATCAGTGAACTTAATGTTCAGAACCAAAAAGCCCTGATTTTCCATGAACAAGAGAAAAAATGTTCCTTTTAAGAGCTAGCTCTTAGTCAAGTGTGGTGGTACTTGCCAGAATCAGACAGGAGGATCATAGGTTTAAGGCCAGTCTCACCAACTTAGCCAGGCCCTCACCATTTTAGCAAGATCCTATTTCAAAATAAAAATGAAATAGGGCTGAGGGTGTAACTCAGTTAGAATGCCTCTGGGTTCAATTTCCAGCACCACAACAAAACGAAACGAAACAAAACAAAACAGCTAGCTCTTTAGGGTCATGGTAGGTGTGTTTATCAGACTCAATCCATGTCTATGTAGTCCTTGTGTTGATTCTGTTTCAGATCCATGAGTGCCAGGTCTTCATTCCTTCTTCAGTCAGTAAACTGATAAAAGCATGTTATTCATTAACAAGAGGAGAAGGAAAGGAGAGGAATAAAAGCAGTGGAGAAGAAAAATGCCCATTTTGAAACAGGCCATCTGTTAGCTTCAAGGGTAGAAGCTTCAAAGTGGCTTTCCTTACCACCTGAGAACCAGGAAATGGTTGTTCCCTCTCAAAAATGAGGAAGAGGGAAATCCCAAAGTGAGTTTTCATAGTAGTTATGGAGAATAAATGAGCCAGATGAGATCTGCAAGACAGAGAACACTAGAAGAGTTGACTAAAGGGAGGACATGGAGATTCTGCTAAGCATGTGCTATACTACCAACACTGAATAAGTATGAAAATATGGCAAAGTCATACTTTTGTGTTTGTTAAACAGGAAAAATAAAGTAATTGGAAATTTTATGACAGGCATATCAAAATGTCAAAGAATAAATGTTAATCTGCAATCAAATCAAAACAAAATGAGATAGAGATTTTTGTAGTGTTAAAAGCAAAGAACTAAAGAAAAAGAATCAAGATAACTTTTAAGCCTTGAACATTCAGAGTTTCAAGATTCAGGCAATTTTATCAATAACATATAATATGAACTATGTCAACACTATGATCCTACAACCAGGAATATTTACATAATTAATATACAGAACAATCAATTGGCATCACATTTAGAAACAAAGCCCTAAAACTGCTTATAGACACAGAACCATAATTAACAAATGTGAAAGTATTAAAAATAAAGATAAAGCTGATGTGGAATTGAAAAGGCAAAAACAAAAAAGTTATTAAAAACATAAAAGTAATGTCATCATAAAATAATTCAAGATGGAAACTGACACTAACAGAACAAATAAAGAAGTATATTTGAAATATTATTAATACTGTAAGCGTCACTATTGGAGAGAGGAAATGGTGAGAACATAGAACTAATAATCTATTCTTTAAAGTTCAAATTCAGTGGTATTTCAGAATAACACTTAGAGTAGGAAACTAACTTCTATTAAGCATATCTATATGGTTTTATACTATGTAATTTTAAATTGGATTGAAAGTAATGTAGATATTTTACTTACCGGAGAGTATACGCACAAAATTATCATTCAAAAAAATTTCTAGCCAGGTGTGGTGATGCACGTCTGTAATCCCTATACTTAGGAAGTGGAGACAGGATGATTGCAGGTTTGAGAACAGCCTCAGGAACTTACTGAGACTCTCAGAAATTTAGTGATACAAAGATAAAATAAAACAAATAAATGAAATAAAATAAATGAAATAAAATAAAATAAATAAATGAAATAAAATAAATGAAATAAATAAATAAATAAAATAAATGAAATGAAATAAAATAAAATAAAATAAATGAGTGAAATAAAATAAAATAAATAAATGAAATAAAATAAAATAAATAAATGAAAAAAAATAGGCCTGGGGGTTTGAATACATATTAGAAATATATGTTCTAATTGCTTTAGACATCTGAACTGAAATAAAATAGCTTATATGCTAAAACAACAAAGTCTAATCATCTGAAAATCCCACTTAAAATAATTGGAATTAAAATTATTGCTGACCTATACAAAGAAATGTAACCAATTTTTGTTAGAAGAATATCTAAAGCAATAAACTATTTTGACTTAAAACTGATATTTCTGTTAGTCATACAGCAAAAAGAGAGCAATCAGTTAAGGGATGATATTTATTATCATTTATTTTCAGGACAAAGTTGGATATATTTGCAATAAAACTTTACTGCATTGTAAAACAGCAAAGGTGGCCATGCCATGCCGTTTTCTCTCCTCACACAACCTACATTCTTCTTGACTATTTTCAGTCAAGCATTCTCATCTTTTTTACTTAATGATTTCATTCTTCTTATCAATACTATGTTCATTAGGAATTACAATCACATATTTGAATTCTCAAGAAAAAATACCCTCAATCTTAGACAAGGAATGCAGATCAAAGCTTGCAGGTTTCAATGGTAGGTATTTGGGCTGAGGAGGTCCAACAATAAGCAAGTTTTTCTTCAATCTTCAAAATTGTATGACTATTAAAATTAAAGAAAAGAAAAAGTGGAAGGGGAATTATGGTAAACTGATAGTATTCAGCCCAAGCATTTGAAATGGGATATTTTTCACAAACAGAACAAGCAGCACCTTGTGACTTTTGGTCTATTTATTGAATGGCATGTGAGTGTTTGAATTTGTCCTTAAAATAAGAGGAATGGAGATTAGTCCAGTTAATACTTGTCTTTTCTTCTGAAGGCCACTTGCCTGGTAGTTAGGGCATGCATTTTGTTCTCTCTTTTTGTTTGTTTGCTTGTTTTTTGTTTGTTTGTTTTTGAGATAAGGTCTTCTGTATGCTGCACAGGCTGGCCTGGAACTCAGGCAATCCTCCTGCCTCAGCCTCCTGAATATTTGTGATTACAGGCACTTGCCACTGGATCCAATTCAGTCTATTGTTTGATGCTCCTCCATATGAGCAAATATAGCAAGTTCTGTTGCAGCGACTCTGAGTGTTCAGAATACAAATCAGTATATAATACTGAAACATAAAAATTATATATTCCAAGCTAATGAATACTTCTAAAATCCTCTGTAGCATTTACTAATTTAGTGATCTTCTCCTTTGTTTATGGAAACAACATGCTGCCTGACTAGTCAACACTGGCCTGATAACACTCTGTTTTTTTCTGGTGCTTTCAAAAGTATGTGCATAATTTAAATTTTAAATAGATATTTTTATTTCTTGTATATGTAATTATTGATATTGGACATCCTCAAGGGTCAATGAATATTTCAGTGGTTTTCTAGATGTCACCTGAAAATGTTTATGGATTAGTAACTAATAATTTTAGCAATAAATTGAGTGACTTAAAATGATAATCATTTATCACTGTAAGCATAGTTTTAATATTGTATACGTGTTTCTGAAGAATCCAATTATTAAATTTAATTATATCCTAAATCTAATTCTGAATTTTGTGTTTATATTTTTAGTTTATCCTGTTTACCCTGTGCCAAGTGACTTTAATGACCATAAGTAAATAGTACATTTTGTTTGAGAATGAGCTTTTCTACGTTTTTACTTTTAAAAATTGTCCTTGGTGATATTTCAGATGATTATTGTAATTACAATAATTTTGATACGTTACTACATATCAAAAATCACAATGAAATTTTGGTTGAAATCTTCTGGATTACATAGATATTTTGGGGAGTTATTATATACTTTATAATATATTTTCTTATACAAATATATTATTTTTCTGCCAATGGATTTATTTATATTTTAAGTGACTCATATATTTCACAGTAACTAATCATAAGTTTTTTTGAAAACATCTAAAAAAGACAGTATATATGTAACATGGGTGGCTTTGTTTAATTTTCTAAACATAATTTCCAGACCTAATTATAATCCCTTTATTTGTAAATCGACAATTTTAGGATTTATCCAAATAGAATATTGAAATATCTTAAATAAACATATATGTATTGCCTATCTTTGTCCACTCTCCCAAATTTCAACAATGCTATTCAATAATAATATCCTTGTCTATGAATTCACTTTTATCTTAATATTTCATTGTGAATTATATTGCTATTCATATAAAATAGAGAATTGGGGATATAGTTGAGGATTAGAGCACTTGACTAGCATGTTTGATCCCCAGTACCATAAATAAATAAAATAGCTATTTTACAGCACGTACATTTCTTGATTATTTCAATCCTCCTACATCATTGTTTAGGTAGATAAAAAATGAATATAGAAAACTGTAACTGTTAATTTTATGCATCAACTTGACTGAGTGAAGAGTTACCTAGATAGCTAGCAAACATTACTTAGGCTATTTCCAAAGAAATTAACATTTGAATCAGCAGACAGAAAAAAGTTCCCCTTCTCCAATGTCCACAGCCATTATCCAATCATTGAAAACCTGCTACCTAGAACTAAAAGGCAGAAGAAATGCAAATTATCTCCTGTCTTCTGAGTTGAAACATCCATCTTTTCCTATCTTTAGATTATCTCAGACATCAGAGCTCCTGGTTCTCAGGTTTACTGACTCCAGGACTGAGAGTTACATAATCAGTTCCCATGGTCCTCAGTCCTTTGAATGCAGACTGAATGACATCGCTGGCTCTCTTGGTTCAGAAGCTTACAGAAAAAATGGCATGCTATGGGACTTCTAGGTCTGGGTAATCGCATGAGACAATTACCATAAGAAATCTCTTCTGTATTTCTATCTATCTATCTATCATCTATCTATCATCTATCTATCTATCTATCTATCATCTATCTATCTATCTATCTATCATCTATCTATCTAATCTATTATTCATATTAGTGATTAATTTCTTTGGAGAACCATGACTAATGCAGGACCTTTTTGTAAATAAAAGCAAAAGGGTATAAAACTACAAAATATACTTATTCTAGGCATAAATAATGTGTCATTTGTTTGCATTAGGATAGATGAACTGCTGATCTATAATGTCTATCATTTTTATACAGTTTCACATTATTTTCAACTCTACTCAAGTTCTTAGTAATCTTTTGGGTTCTTTGGTTTCAACTTCAGCAGAATTTTCTCATAACCAGGAACATATTTACATGTGAATAAATAGACCCAACACAGTTGCTGACCCAATAAATTTAAAACACCATGTACTCTCAATGACACAATCACATGGACAAATTTTATGATTTTCCACATAAGTACTGAGCACAGAAGTAATATAGTTAAAATTTTATATACCTAGTAGAGCAGGAACTTGCTATGTGACATTTAATATATTTATATTGTTGACATTAGTTCTTATGGACAAAGTGAAAAGCAGTGTGCCCAACAGGATTAAATAATTTAATCTGATGATCAAAAATTTATTTTGTAAATATCACATAGAAAAAAAAGGACAAAGCATGAACTACCAGTCATGAGAAAGAACTGAGGGTAAGAAAAGCAATGGGAAATCTGAGGCTCATTAATAAAGAGGTGTAGAATCTGAAGAAAAATATCAGACTTCAGCTGTCTTGCCTTAAAAACAGAAATAAGAAACCTTTAACCTTTTGGTAATAATTCTCAGGAGATATGAAATCATCCCACAGAAATTCACTTTGAATTACATCTTATTGCTCCACATTCTCTTGGTAGAATTAAGAGAAATGAAGAGATACAGAGCTTGCTAAAGCTGGATTTCACCAAAAACAAAATACCTTAGCATATTATGAGGATATCTATGCTGCAAATATCAGGTGAAGAATAATTGAGAGTTTTGATATTAAAATAACTTTTAAATGCATTTGGAGAAAACACCTATTGCTTAGAACAGTGAAAATAGATGAACATACAATTGGAGTTTAGTGTTCTGATATCTGGCATGAATATTCTCAAAGAATGTACAGAACCAAGAACAGAACTGTCATATTAATAAAATTTAATATCATCTATTGTATTATATCTCTCATATAGTCATGTACTTCTCTATTTTTTAAACATTTATCTCTTATGATTGTGAAAAAGTTGTAGAATTTTGCTATTGTAAACATGTCCCCAAAGTGTCAGTTTACATATCTTAAAGAATAATGACAAGTGAAATATTTTACATATGACAGACTATCTCTTAATGTTGCTCTCTTTTAATATGCGACAGACAATCCCTTGCTGAATTGAGGGTAAGGATGAGACATTCTGGCCTTTGCACCCTTTCTCTTGTATATGATATAATCTGTGATGCTCTGGCAGTTTAAGGTAGACAACATACAACCCTTGAATTTTCTTGTTGGCACAATAAAATAGACCAAAATAAGATCTCAGAAGCCTGACCATATTGAACCAAAAAGAATATGACAGTGATCAATTATCAATTTTATTTTTACCCCTATAATGCTAGAAGAAAGTTGTATCAAAAAATGTGACTTCTTAATGTTTGTGATGGGTGGGTTAGATACAAATCAAAGGTAAATTCAGCTACTCTATCAAAGAAAGACTACATTCCTAAAGAGAGGCCAATAAAACCTAGACAAAATATATATTTGCCCACTATGCCAAACAAGCAAATACAAAAGTACCCTGTCATGTGATAATATTTGCTAAAGTACAAACAATTAAATAATCAAAACAAATAAGAAATTTAAAGACCTCCAAAACTGAAGAAATTAAACCAAGAATTAATAAATGGGATGGCATTAAACTAAAAAGTTTCTGTTCATCAACAGAAACCATCAAGAGTATAAAGAGAGAGCCTACAGAATGAAAGAAGAGCTTTGCCAGCTATCCCTGTGATAGAGGATTAATATCTAGAATACATAAAGTACTTAAGAGACTTAACACTAAAAAACTAATAACCCAATCAAGAAATAGGCAATTGAGCTAAATAGACACTTTACAAAAGAAGAAATACAAATGACCAATATATACATGAAAAAATGTTTAACATCATTAGCAATCAGGGAGATGCAAATTAAAACTACACTGAGATTCCATCTAATTCTAATCAGAATGGCAATAATCAAACAACAATAAATGCTGGTGAGGATGTGGGGAAATAGGAACTCTTCTACACTGTTGGTGGAATTGCAAAATAGTGAAGCCACTATGGATATCAGTGTGGAGATTCCACAGAAAATTGGGAATGGATCCACCATATGACTAAGCTATACCACTCCTGGGTATCTTTCCAAAGAAATTGAAATCATAAAATTATAGTAATATATGCATATTCATTTTTATAGCAGCACAATTCATAATAGCCAAATTATGGATCCAAACTAGGTATTCATTAATGGATGAATGGATTACAAAATTATGGGATATACACACAATGAAATTCTACTCAGCAATAAAGAACAAAATTATATCATTTGCAGGAAAATGGATGGACCTAGAGAACATTGTGTTAAGCGAGAATAGCCAATCACACAAAGTGAAGGCTCATAGATTTTCTCTCATATACAGAAGCTAAGGAGTAATCAGGATACAAGATGGACTTCAGATAATGGAGGAAAAACTGCAGTGAAGCAAAGGAAGTGGTCTTGGAGAGAGGGAGTGGGGAGAGGGAGAATTAATGAAGGAAACCTTCCACTGACGTGTACATATGTGAGAATACTAGTGCCAATCTCAATATTTTGTATGGGGAAGGGGGACTGGGGAGGGAGCCAGGGGAAATTTCACCAAGAGCTGTGTGCATATATGTGATTATCACTGTGAACTACATTATGATGTGAGACTATAATGCACCAATAAAAGTATTTAAAATTATAAAGTTAAACAAACCAAAAAAATCCATTATAGAAATAGATTTAAAAAGATTATTCATCTGGGTTTCTGTGCCTAAATCTGCTTGTGTTTCTCAGAGACTGTTTTCTCCTACATTGCTTACATTTCTATTCCCATTTTTCTAATACTTTTTAAGTATAACCAGAAATTAGAACAATTAAATGAAAAACATGAAGTAAAAATATCCCTAAAGTCTGTAAGTGATATAGTATATTGCCTTTTATTTTTTAATTTTTATTTATGTATTTATGTATGTATTTATTTATTTTTATGAACTTATTTATTTTTGTGTGCTAGGAATTGAACCCAGGGGCATTCTATCTCAGAGCTATACCCACATCCCTATTTTATTTTATTTTTTATTTGGAAACAGGGTCTCACTAAGTTGCTGAGGCTAGCCTTGAACCTGCAAACCTCTTGTTTCAGCCTCCCAAGTACTGGGATTACAAGCACATGCCACCACAGCTGGCTTATTTTTTACTATTCAAAAAATGCCATATAAGCAACACAACAACAAAAATATCACATTTATTTAACATGTGAGTACTAAAGACTGCAGAAAGAAAAGAACCAAAAATTTTTTAAAAGAATAAAAACAAAATACTATACTGATACATGCATATCCATATTTATAGCAGTACAATTCACAACAGCCAAATTAGAGAATCAAACTCAATGTTTGTCAATATATGAGTGAATAATGAAAACATGGTATATACACACAATGGAATTTTACTCAACCATAAAGAAGAACAAAATTATGTTATTTCCAGAAAAATGAATAGAACTGTGATCAGCCAACCTCAGTTTTTCTCATATGTGAAAGTTAGAGAGAAAATAGGAAACAAAACCAAAAGGGGCCTCATATAAATGAGGAGAGAGATCAGTGGAAGGGGTGGAGGGAGGGAGGTTGTAAAGGACAAGAGAAGGCTTGATGAAGAAAACAGTTAAAATAATACTATGTATATAATGAAGGTATCCCTACTATTCTCACCAACATGTATGAGGGAGGGGGAAATAAAGAGGCAAGTACACCAAGTGCTCTCTGTGTGCATGTATGTTAGTATAGAATCGATCCCCATTGACATATGATTATAATACACCAACAAAATACGTTAAAAAGAATAAAAATTAATGACACTGTCTTAGAAAGTTACTTTTGACAAATATTTTGAAAACAACAATAAATCCTAATTTATTTATTTACTTATGCATGTATTTATTTATTTATTGTCGCAGTATTGGGGATGGAACCCACAGACATTCTACCTCCAATCTACACCCCCCAGCCCAATTTTTTATTCTTTATTTTGAAACAGGGTCTCACTAAATTGTGAAGGGCCTCACTAAGTAGCTAAGGCTGGCCATGAACCTGTGATCCTCCTGTCTCAGCCTCCCAACTACTGGGTTTGCAAGCATGTGCCAACATGCCTGGGTCTAAATCCTAATTTTAAAAACAAGAGAAGAGCCGGGCGTGGTGGCGCACACTTGTAATCCCAGTACTTTGGGAGGCGGAGACCGGAGGATCTGGGTTCGCGGCCAGACTCAGCTCTCTCTCTCTCTCTCTCTCTCTCTCTCTCTCTACTTAGTGAGGCCCTCCGCAACTTCCTGAGACCCGGTTTCAAAATAAAGTATAAAAAATAGGGCCCGGGGCATAGTGCGGAGGTAGAACGCCCCTGGGATCAATCCCCCGTACCGCAAAAAAAAAAAAAAAAAAGAGAAGATAATATATTTGAGGTAATGTTAAAAAGTATTCATGTTTTATTAAGTTGAAAACAACAAGAAATTTTGGGCAGCTCAATTATTTGTTTAGTAATTGTTTATATAAATAAAAATAAGTATTTTTCTTGAACACATAAAATTTATTTCCATACAATTTCTATAATTTATTATTTTTCTTTATTTCTTCTCTAAGTGAACTTTTTAAATCATTTGACTTTCACACCAGTACCTTATATTACTGATTAGGACCTCAACTTTATACTCCTATCAAATATGCTTTTTCAAAAGATTATACAAATAAAAAAATTAAAATTGATAAAATAAAAAAGATAACACTAGGGTTACCAAGTATTTTAAAATGTCTAAAAGCAAATGAGATGAAAATTTTACTTTTAATTAATTTAAAATTGACAAAATTCTGATAAAACAAATTATGTTTATAAATGAGTTAGGCTACATTTTATGTAGTCAAAAAAGCTATGGCCTTATAACTTTATAACTTCAATTATCTTAAAGAAGTCAGTGGCAAATATTAGAAATGCACATTGATAAATGCTAGTTTTAGAATGTCAAGAATTACTTGAATTTCTGCATATTTACTTAGGAATAAATGTTGCCATGAGAAAGGCGATGTTGATGAGAGCCACAAATATCCAAATAAAATTGACTTTTGTGTGTGTGTGGCACTGGTGATTTAGCCCAGGGGCATTCTGCCTCTGAGCTACACCCACCACCCTATTTTATTTATTTATTTACTTTTTAGTTTGAAACAGTGTCTCACTAAGTTGTGGAGGGCCACACTGAGTTGCTGAGCTGGCTGTGAACTTGCAATCCTCTCATCTCAGCCTCCCAAGTACTAGGATTACAGGTGTTGGCACCACACCTGGCTTAAAATTGCTTTAAATGTGAAAATACTATGAATTTGAGTAACTAACAAGTAAAGAAATATATTCTAAGGTCAAGGTAGAGAGCATTTATGCATAACATGGAGAGTTGAAATAGTTGAACCCTGAGTTACCACCATATTTCATATATAATATATAAAGATATTTAAAGACAATATATATGCATGTAAAATATGCGATACTATATCTGTATATGTATATATGAATATAATCTCAGACTACCAGTTTATGATAATTAATTCATTCTATATTGCAAATTATATTGTTAAGATCACTATATGTATGTCAATATCTCTTTCCTCAATTGTCTAAAATTTCTAAATTCTAAACTAAGAATTTCTAAAATTTTACATTATCACTGTATGATGGGAATCCTAAACTGCTATTAACAGTTTTATTATATATTCAGATTTTTAATTAATAGCTTTTGGTAATCATTGGTATTAATTCATACAAAGTCTATGAGATCAGATACCTTGTAACCTTTTTTGATACTCTATTTTAATCTTTTTATAGTCCATAAATTTGGTCACTAAAGTAGAAAAACTTATACTGTTGGGTATTATTTCTATGTTTATATCATCTGTTATGAAAGGCTATGAAAGTATAAAGTTTAAAAATCAGATTAGGTATAGAAAGAAAAATTCAATTTTGGGGTGGGTAATGGGGATTAAACCAGGGGCATTCTACAATTGAGCTACACCCCAGCTCTTTTTTATTTTTTAATTATTTTGAAACAGGGTCTTACAAGATTTTTGAGAGTCTCACTAAATTGCTGAAGTTGGTCTCAAACCTGTGATCCTCCTTTCTCAACCTCCCAAGTACTGAGATTACGTGCATGCACCACCACACCCAGCTTTCAATTTCAAGTACATATTTTATTGACATTACGAAAAAGGTAGTGACCAAAACCAATAATTAAATAGACATAATTGTCAATTCTTCAAGAAGTATTTGTATAATAACTAAAAATTAATTTGTTTTCTTAATGAGAAATTAACATTTTTCTCATAAATATAGTTGTATGATATGATGGTTAATCTGGATTGTCAACTTGATGGGACTGAAAGACACCTAGAATTAATAGCCTTTGGGGTGTGTTGATGAGATGATTGGCCTGTGGAACAGCAGATTAATGGGGAAGGCCAGCCTTGAATGTGTGCAGCATTGTCAATAGACTGGGGACACAGATGGAACAATGGGTGGGAGAAGAGAGAAACCCCTTGAAAACAAGCTTAATCTTTCTGAGCGGTTACATCTGCTATTTACTCTCCCCTAAGGATTTGGGGTTCCAGCTTTATTCTTCCAATGTGGACCCTCCCCAGTGATTCTCCAGATGGTTTCTAAGCCTTTGTGCCTTGGACTGGGACTGAATCCTTAGCTGCTCATGTCCTGAGGCTCCAGCTTCTCCACCTGATGTGCAGGTGGCCACTTGGGACTGCACCACTTTTGAGTGCCTAAGCCAATTTGATAAATCTCCTTTAATAATATACATGCCCTGTAGGTTTTGTTTCTCTAGAGAACCTTGAGTAATACATATGACATTTAATAAGGCACTTAACCTCTGTCACTAAGGTAACAATATATGTGATGATCAATGCTCGTTACTACTGCTTCTTTCAGTGGGATTTGAAAATTAGTCAACTACATGAGTACATAAATCAACTTATTAATATAGTAGGTAAAATTGGAATTTTTATACCTATTTGTTATATAAGGCTATTAAGACTACTGTTAATATTAACATCAGGTAACTTATAAAGGTTTTATTTCATTTAAAACAATGGGAATAATCTGATAAATGAGTAAAATGATTTTCTGACTTCTTTTCTACATTTATTTTTCCATCTATTTAACACAAATGAACTTAAATGACAAAGCGGCAGAAGTGCAATTGTTTCTATTGTATTAGAATTTTGGCTGAGTGCATTTCATAATTCAATCAAATTCTTCTGTCAGTACCGATTTGTTGTAGTATTTGATATTTCAGTAATAGAGAATTTTCTCATAATGACCTGACGTTCCACAAGCTGGGAATAAACTTTCAGTACATCAGTTCCAGGGAAAGAAGTGGCTGTCTATATAGATTAGTATTTTCTCATTCACTTATGTAATTTTATGAGAAAAAAATCATAGATTTTAAATTCAGGTAGACATAAATCAGCAATAAGTAGTAAATACTTTTCTTTTAAATCCTCTATTGAACATCTATTTTATATTGAAATTCCATATGTGCATACATATGTTTCTGGATTCTGTTTACTTCTTTTTAACATTTATATCTCTCATTGCAAATATGTCATTTTTTAATTACCATGAATTTAATCATCAGTTGTTGCATTGCAAATAACCCCCAAACATAAACTCTGACATTATCACATACATCCTATGCTCAGCAAGCAATTCAAGTATGACTTCACTCTGTGCCTCTAGCTCAAGGTCTGTCCTGAGGATGTGGTCCCACTTCTAACTAGGATTAGAGTGTCATCTAAGAGCTCAAATTGGGAAAGGATCTATGTCCAAACTTGGTAGGTTGTTTCCTCTCTGTCTGAGCCCCTCTGTAGAGCTGCTACATGACATAGCAGCTGTATTCATATACAGAGCAACTGAGGAAGAGTATAAGGATGTACACCCCAATAAAAACAAGCTTTTAATCATCTCTGCATTTTTTATTACATGCAACACAATAAATCCAAGAAGCATTTATGGGGAGGTGATTACATAGATTTTCAATACCAAGGTGTGAAGACCAAGGAGTGGTAATCATTGAACCCCATCTTAAAGGCTGCTTATCACACATTGTATTGATAATTAGAATTTCTGATAGGGAAAATGCCACAAACATCCTGACTATCCTTACTTTTTTGCTCTTTTACATAACATGAATGCTTTCCATATTTCCAAAAAATAAAGTTTCTATTTCCTCTTTACTGAAATTGCAATAAATCTATAAACCTATTTGAAAAGATTAGGTTTGTAATGCTAGTCTTATGCATGAAAATGTATTAGATGTTATTGACATATATTATATAACCACTTTTCATAAGGTTTAAATTTGTTATTTTTTAAAGTTTTCATGTTGTCTAATAGATTCATGCATGTTTATATATGTGTATATACGTGTATATATGTATATATATGCAATTAATCATATATTTATTTGTTTAGCATGTAATACTTTGCATCTCTCTTCTAAGCACTGAAGCTAAAAAATAGGATGCAACGAAACATACATTTAATCTGAGTACTTGGGAGGCTGATACAGAAGGAATGCATGTTTAAATCCAGACTTAGAAATTTAGTGAGACCCTGCTTTCAAATTAAAAAAAAATAAAAAATAGGGCTGGGGGTGTAGCTTGGATGTATAATGCCACAGGGTTCAATCTCCAGCACCACAAAAAAATCATAACTTCATATATGTTCTTTTGAAAGAGTGGGAGAAAATAAAAGAGTGAATAAGTATTGTGTATAGTATTATATTAGATGGTGAAAAGTATCATTAAAAGCAAATTAGGAAAGAGAGACTATGAGAATGGAAAAAGAAAGTAATGTTAACTATACTGGTTATTTCTTATTGGGAAGACTTAAAAAGTTGATGAGTGAGCAAGTCAAGTACCTACCAGGTGAGAGAACATTTAAGGCAAACTATCTTGAAAGTGTAAAATGCTGGATACCTATACAAGTTGGGTTTGATTTAAAAGATCAGTGAGGTCTATGCGACAGGATCAGAGAACAAGTCAAAGACAATATAGATCTGAGTCAGAAGCCAAATCCGGGTCATCCTTTTTATCCATTTAATACCTGTTCATTCTTCTCTGAGGTAGATGTAAAATCCATGGATAGTTTCTGAACAAAAGAAAAACATAGCATGCTTTACTTTTATTAGCACCCCTGTGGAGGCTATTTCATATAACCAACCATTGGGAATGGTATTTAATTCCCCAGATGTAGTAATGGATATGGTGACAAGTTATCAAATTCTGGATATAATCTAAAAGTCTAACAAAAAAAATGCAGATAGTCCAGATACATGATATGAAAGAAAGAGATGTTAAGGATGATTCTAAGGGAATTTTACATGAATAACAAAAAAGATGGAGTAGCAATAAGACAGATAAAACAAATTGAGATAGAAGGGGAATATTAATAATTCAATGTAAAATATCCAAGTCAATTTCCAGTGGATGCAGAAATATAAGTCTTGGCTTCTAAATTAATCTTTTGGGTCTTCTGCCTAATGTAATTCCAGGATCCCTCCCCCTTTATTCTCTTCATTGCTTATTTTCTGGGTCTCATATTTTCTCTTAACTTTTCATTGTTATCTTTTTTGTATAGGCCATTGATGTTTTTTCTGGGGGTGTCACAGCCAGAAATTAAAATCAGAAAAATAAGTGAAAATATATATCAAGTAGTGGATACTGTTCTGGAGAGAAATAAAACTGATGTGGAAATGTGACATTAAGGAAAGTTATGGTCAGAATATACACTATCCCCAGGAGCTCAGAGTTAGTCATGAGAGTTGTAATCTGATCAGTAGATAAATCAATTGTAATGGAATGGGTAAATCCATAATAATAATTTTCTTACTTTTTTCTTACTGTTTATATATTTTTGTTTGTCACATTTCCAAACAATAAAGTTTCTATTGCCATCCTGACTGAAATTGCTTTAAATCCATTTTAATGGATTTATCTGGGTAGTATCCTAGCCATTGGGGTGTGGCTGGAGAAGATGGCTCCCTGGGGGTGTGGCCTTAGGAATTGTGCTTTTGTCTTTGAATCTCCTTTCTTGCTTGCTTTCTGTTGCTTCCAGCCACTTGCTTTCTCCCTCTCTCTGCTTCTGGCCTCCACAATGTGAAAGCAGAGCTTTGTGCACGCTCTCTCTCTCTGTCTCTCTGTCTGTCTCTCTCTCTCTCTGCTTCCCACCTCCATGCCCTGAGCTTCAGACCCTGGCTTCACATGGACTGAATCCAGAATCTCAAAGAGAATGTGAGCAATAAATCTTCCTTTCTGTAAGTTGTGTGGTCTGTTGTTTTGGATAGCAGTGAGAATGTTGACTAAGACAGAAAGGCTGATCTTTAATGAGGACACCAAGGCTCAGATAAAATAGTAGACACTAACTATATGAAGAAAAAGAAAAAGCATATCTCAAGAATAGCAACCAACTGTTGCAAAGGCCCAAGGCTAGGAATTATCCCCTGCATTTTATAAAGCCAATGTCATTGAAAAGCAGAAAAATCTGGGAAAGTGAGTTCTGTTGTAATCCAATTAAGGGAGATGTAGGTTCTGTTTTGTAATCCAATTTAAAGAGTTGTGATTTTTTTTCTTTCTTATTATTGATAATTCTATTGAAATAGTTCAAGTAGGGAAATTACATAAATATTTTTTAAAAGTTTACAATAGCTGGCTATATAAAAATGGAAAATAAAGGCCCAGATTAGAAGCAAGGAGATAATTCAGTGTATATTATAGTAGTGATATACAAATGATGGTGGTGTGGATGGTTGAAGTTGAGAAGGAATATATGGAGAGAATGTTATATATATTTAAGGAAAGAGATTGAAAAATATGATTAAATGTACAGAGGTTTAAGTAAAGTAAAATAAATCAGGAAGACATCCTTGATATTTATCTTGGGTGCATGTGATACAATAAACAAAATTAAGAACAACTGGGAGAAACAGACTACATATGATGACAGGAATCAATAATTTTATTTTATGCCCATGTTAGTTTAAAGATATTTTTAACTTTCAAATAGAAATATTAAAGGAATGTATAAACGCATTCTTGGAGGTGTGTGGAGATGATGGGATTTAAAATAAAATATTTCAGAGTACACTATGCATACAGCATTTACAGACATAGGAATAGTGTGATCATCAGAGGAGAAGGTGAACTTGAAGAAAGGGGAACATGAGTCAAATTATTAGTTACAAATCATATAAACCAATGTACTGATTTAATTGGAAGTGAAAATACTTGAAACTTGATTGTTGTATGAGAAAGCATCTTCACTCCTTATAAGCTTGAAGAACTTTTCATTGCATTTGCTTTTCATCTACAATCATAAAACGGTTAATACTCATACAGGTCCTACCACATTCTCAACTTTTATTTCCCCATAGTCCTTTAAGCTACATTTTCTCCTACAGCCTGTCTCTAATATTGAGTGACCTTTTTCTATAACAAACTGGTCTGAAATACTAACATGGTATAATGTCAAAGATCTTACACCATCTGTCTTTGTACGCACTGTGTATTAATCATTCATCCAAAAGGTTTTCATATATTCTTTAAAAGGCCATAGACCTTTAGATCCATTATTGTTGTTCCCAGCATCATTGTAATGTTATAAATCATCAGATTATTTTTGTATATAAGAAAAGTCATTATTAAAAACCTCAAATAAAACTAGCTTTTACAATTGAATCAATGTTGAACGTGTATAACTTAGAATGCATTTATTTATCATTAAAGGAAGTATTAGAGGTAAGAATAAACTTATTTATAAATGTAAAAGAAATAAACTTGGGATTTCAAATAATACAGAATATATAGTAGTTTATTTATTGATACATTTTAGAAAAAATGATTTTGACTCTTAAGACCATCAAGAAGTCCCAGACATTCTTTATTCAATTTTTAGAGCAATAATATTGAAAAGTAGAAATAGGTATTGTACGTCCCTAAAGAACAAAAGGCTCATCTTAATGTTAGTTAAACAGGTCACAATATTTCTCCTCATTTCCATTAATGAACATATTTGTTCTGTTTTAGACAAGAAGCCCTTTATTATGCTTTTCTCTTAAAAAAGCTTTTGATATAAAAATGTCCTGCCTTTTTAATTATAGTCTTAACAATGGACAGTTTAACTCTGTTCTATGTATAATACTTCTAATAACTCATACATACAACCATTTGAGGCCAGAAACATACTTTTAAAAAAATATATGGCAAGATGCATGGGCTAACAATAGAATGAAACTTTATTACAATGTCAAATTTAAAATTTGGTTTTCTAAAACTAAATTTAAGAGTAAAGGAATTTAGCACCTTCTGTAAATCTGTTTCTGTCACATCAAAACATTATGCTTAAGAAATTGTAAATAAAATAAAGCAGAGCCAATTAGTAAATCCTTCAAAAATCACTGTATTTTTTAAAATAGTAAGTAATGTAAAAGGGGAATGCTGTATTTAATCCTCTATTCCTGTACTGAAGAGAACATTGTGTTTTTTTTAACAAGTTAAAGATACTATTTTCTCCAAGGATATTTTGAGTTAATGCTACTGTACTTCTCAGTAGTTGATTAAATGTTTAAAAAATCATATGCCTATTGCTAAAATGTTAACATTTGACAAGATTTAGCCTGATATATATGCATTAATGAACATTAATTTCTGGAATATCACATTCTTATTTTCAAATATAGTAAATAAATTTTTATAAAGGTATCAGACATCAAGAGAGTCAAAGTTACCAAAAATTGAACTTATTTTAATAATATATTTTAATAATATATTTTAATAATATTTTTTTTTGCGGTACCAGGGGTTGAACCCAGGGGCTTTCTACCTCCGCGCTACACACCCGGCCCTATTTTTTATACTTT
>PVJS01006753.1:0-58556 GCA_004027185.1 Glis glis
CGGTACCAGGGATTGAACGCAGGGGCATTCTACCTCTGCGCTACACCCCCGGCCCTATTTTTTATACTTTATTTTGAAACCGGGTCTCATGAAGTTGCAGAGGGCCTCACTAAGTAGAGAGAGAGAGAGAGACAGAGAGAGAGAGAGAGAGAGAGACGGGGGGAGAGAGAGAGAGAGAGAGAGCGAGCAAGAGCTGAGGCTGGCTGCGAACCCGGATCCTCCGGTCTCCGCCTCCCAAAGTACTGGGATTACAAGCGTGCGCCACCACGCCCGGCTGCCCAGTCCTTTTTATTTATTTATTTATTTAATTTTGAAACAGGGTCTCCCTAACGTCCTATTGGTTTCACCAAGTTGCTGAGGCTGGCCTCCAACCTGCAATCCCCCTGTCTCAGCCTCCCAAGTACTAGGATTACAGGTGTGTACCACCACCCCTGGCTATCTCTACTTTGTACCTCTTTGATTTCTGTTAACTCCTATAATTAAAACATTAATTAGTAAAACTATTTTGAAACCAGGGTAAAGGCTTATATCATAAACCATAATTGGACAGAGGGTATCTGTCAGAAGCCTACAGCAAATACCGTACTTAACACGAAATGAGAAATGTTCCTTTGGTGTCGGGCACGAGGCAGCCAATGCCCTCTGTCACCAGTTCTGTGCAGCCACGTGACAGACTCAGGTCCTGGCCTGTGCACTAAGACCAGAGAAAGAAGCAAAACTCCAGAGGTGTAAAGGAAAAAAATGAAACCATCATAGTCCACAGATAACGCGATCATCTGCAGGGAAGGTCAGGAGAATTTCGGAATTACTATGTTTTCTGGAGCTAAGAGGGTTGATCCATTGTGATCGCTGGATTTCAGAGAAATGTATAAAATTCAAGCATATTACTACACATGGGCAATGATATCATTGTAAAACTACCACATATAAGAGTAAGAAAAATTGCGCCGGGTAAGGTGGCGCACGCTTGTAATCCCAGTACTTTGGGAGGCGGAGACCGGAGGATCCGGGTTCGCGGCCAGCCTCAGCTCTCTCTCTCTCTCTCCCTCTCTCTCTCTCTCTCTCCCTGTCTCTCTCTCTCTACTTAGTGAGGCCCTCCGCAACTTCGTGAGACCTGGTTTCAAAATTAAGTATAAAAAATAGGGCCGGGGGTGTAGCGCGGAGGTAGAACGCCCCTGGGTTCAATCCCCGGTACCGAAAAAAAAAAAAAAAAAAGAGTAAGAAAAATTATGTAAACAAAAAATTTGTACAGCCGGGCGCAGTGGTACACACCTGTAATCCCAGCACTTGGGAAGCTGAGACAGGAGAATCACAGGTCCGAGAGAAGAGCTTCAGCAACTTAGCGAGACCCTCATCAACCTATCCAGACCCCATTTCAAAATAAAACAATAAAAGGGTTGGGGGTGTAGCTCAGAGGTAGAATATCCCTGGGTTCAATCCCCAATACCAAAGAAACAAACAAAAAAACAAAAAAGGGTAAATATAATAATATTTAATATAATAATATTTAATATATAATAAAATATAATATTAAATATATAATAATATTTAATATAATATTTAATATTATATAATATTATTTTGTAAAATATATATAACTCTATAAGGTTATAATTTATAAATGATATAATATGGAAAAAACAAGTTCCAAACACAGAAATGAATTCCAAGTAAATTTTTAAAAAGCAAGTTTATTTTTCTTGTGGTACTAGAGATTGGACCTAGGGTAGTCTTCCTATGAGCTACACCCCAGACCTTTTTATTTTGAAACAGGGTCTTGATAAGTTGCTGAGGCTGGCCTCGAACCTGCAATCCTCCTGTCTCAGCCTCCCAAGTACTGGGATTACAGGCCTGCACCATCATACCCAGCTGGAACAATTTTCAAGCTAGGCTAGCTTCTTAGAAAGGTTAGGGGCCACCTGTTCAACCGGTTGGTGTGAGTAATTAGCTACTGCTACACCTGAGACAGCCTTTGCAATTGCACGGACGTGGATATGGGAAACAGCAAGAGGATTCCAGGCGTCCTGGGTCCAATCGATTGAGGGAGGGAGGGCGGGTCCTGCCCACCCCAGTACCCCGCAGCCCTATACAGGAGAAAATCTTGACTCTGCTGACTGTCACTGCCACCAGAAAAATAAACAAAATGAAGACATGGGTGGCAAACGGGGCGGTTTGATTTCTTGGTAACGTCGGCCTTGTCCTCGCAGGAGAATACAGTAGCGTGGGTTATTTCACAACCAAGTGAGTCTGTTTCCAACTGTAAAAGTGATTCGGAGCCAGATATGGCTTTTATGGCCTTTCCCTGGATGTAATCACTGGCGGGCGCTCCTCGAAAACCCTGCTGGAAATCTAGAAGCGCCCCACCTCCAGCCCCCCGCCTGCGGGACCGGGGCTGGTGGCGAGCGAGCGAATAAAGCCTGATACGTCCACAGTAAAAGTTAATGATTAGGTGCCGACTTTCAGACATTTCACAAGAGTCTAGACTGAAAACACTAAAAGAAATCCTGGTGTTTACTCTTTAGATTCCACGAGTAGAACGTGTGTGTGTGTGTGTGTGTGTGTGTGTGTGTGTGTGTTACTAGGGATCAGACCCAGGGGCATTTTACCTTCGAGTTACACCCCCAGCCCTATTTTATTTTTATTTTGAAACAGGCTCTGGCTAGGTTGATGAGAGTCTCACTACTTGCTGAGGCTGTCCTTGAACCTGTGATCATCCTGTCTCAGCCTCCCAAGGACTGGGATTACAGGCATGTACCACCACGCCTGGCATAAATGGTATTTTAAAGTTACTTCAGGAGCTGGGGAGGGGAGAGCGGAGGGGAGGGGAGGGGAGGGGAGGAAGAAAAGAAAAGAAAAGAAAAGAAAAGAAAAGAAAAGAAAAGAAAAGAAAAGAAAAAAAGAAGGAAGGATCCTGCTAGTAGCTTCAGGCTGGATTAGAGGGGTGTGCCATCACACCTGGCTTTCCCAAAACATTTAAACCAAAAATTTTTTTTATCAGCCGGGCGTGGTGACGCACGCTTGTAATCCCAGTACTTTGGGAGGCGGAGACCGGAGGATCCGGGTTCGCAGCCAGCCTCAGCTCACTCTCTCTCTCTCTCTCTCTCTCTCTGTCCCTGTCTCTCTCTCTCTCTCTACCTAGCGAGGCCCTCCGCAACTTCGTGAGACCCGGTTTCAAAATAAAGTATAAAAAAAATAGGGCCGGGGGCGTAACACGGAAGTAGAACACCCCTGGGTTCAATCCCCGGTACCACACACAAAAAAAATTTATCTTAAAAAGTATTCAGGACTCCTAAACAAGGCAACAGTTGTTCTTTGTCCTCACCCTCTGGCATGGGGCCCATCGACTGGCGCAGGCGTCCCTTGACCCCGCAGCAGGCCAGGTGAGGGCGTCCGCGCGGAGCTGGAGAGCGGCGCCCAGATTCATGCTCTGCTGCCTCGGGCTGGCGAGCCGGGTCACCTCATCCAGTTGGTAGCCAGAGCTGCGAGGGGTCCGCCACCCGGGGCCTCTCTCCTCCGTAGAAATGGTTCCTGAGCCGTGATCAATCGGCCTGTGTGTTCTGCCAGGGGCTCTGCCCAGCGTGTGTGTGTGTGTGTGTGTGTGTGTGTGTGTGTGTGTGTGTGTTACTGGGGATTGAACCCAGGGACATTCTACCTCCCAGCTACACCCCCACCTTTTATTTATTTATTTTTTTACTTTGAAACTGGATCTTACTAAATTGCTGAGAGCCTTGTTAAGTTACTGGGGCTGGCCTCAAACCTGTGATCCTCCTGTCGCAGCCTCTTGGGTACTGGGGTTATAGGTATCCACCACCACACCCAGCTTCTGCCCAGCTTTTTTTGTTTGTATGTGGTACTGGGGGTTCAATCCAGGGGCATTCTACCTCCAAGCTCCACCCCCAGTCCTATTTTTTATTCTTTATTTTGAAACAGGGTCTCACTAGGTTGCAGAGGGCCTCACTAAGTAGCTGAGGCTGGCCGTGAACCTGCGATCCTCCTGTCTCAGCCTCCCAAGCCCAGCAGTCCATTCAAATTCTGAATCCACCATAGACTTACCCACTGCTGAGATCAGCGACCTGCTCCAATGGTTTCACCTCTGAACATTTCCCCGTTGCCAGGCGATCTTCCCTATCCCAGTCATAACAGTGGCTCAGAGAGCGGAGGGCCAGCGTAGACCCCTGGAGCACGGGGACCAGGGCAGGGCCCAGCCTGGGACGCGGGGGAAGCAGACCCTTCCACTGCGCACCGCCACACAGCCTGCCTGCCTGCTCTGCCCTGCCCACGGGGACAGTCTTCTTTGATGATTTGGATGGAACACAACTGCCTTAGCCTTGGTAAAAGGATTCAGATAATTCACAACGTCCATAGCTTAATTCATAACATTCGGAGGTGAAAGGCTAGCTCTGATCAATCAAGGAAGGAAGGCCCAGTGGCCGGCTTCTCTCGTGCCTCCTGGAGTGGCCAACAGTCCTGAGGTCCCTTGATGGCTGAAGCCCTGGGCCCTCCTAGAGAGCATGGGAGAACTACGCAAAAATATGAAGAAGAGCCGGGCATGGTGGTGCACGCCTGTAATCCCAGTACTTGGGAGGCTGAAACAGAAGGATCGCAGGTTCGAGGCTGGCCTCACCAACTTAGTGAGACCCTCAGCAACTGAGCAAGACCCTATTTCAAAAAAATAAAATAAAATAAAGGTTGAGGGTATAGCTCAGAGGTAGAATGCCCCTGAATTCAATCCCTAGTACTTAAATAAAAAATACAACCAGTGATATTTTTTGTGTGTGTGTGGTATTAGGGATGGAACCCAGGGGCCTTCTACCTCTGGGCTACACCCTGAGACCTATTTTATTTTTTATTTTGAAACAGGTCTCGCTAAGTTGCTGAGAGCCTCACTAAGTTGCTGAGGCTGGCTTCGAACCTGCGATCTTCCTGTCTCAGCCTCCCAAATACTGGGATTACAAGCATGCACCACCATGACGGCTACAGCCAGTGATTTTTAAAGTCAGGGCGTGGTGGCGCATGCTTGTAATCCCAATACTTGGGAGGTGGAGACCGGAGGATCCAGGTTCGCGGCCAGCCTCAGCTACTTAGTGAGGCCCTCCACAACTTCGTGAGACCCGGTTTCAAAATAAAGGATAAAATAAGGGCTGGGGGTGTAGCTTGGAGGTAGAACGCCCCTGGGTTCAACCCCCAGTACTAAGGGCTGGTGACACAGGGACATCTATCGGCTTTATTCCGTTCTGCCTGCATTCCCCACCTCCCGTAGGCAAACACTTTCCTGGGTGCATCTTCCCGGGGTTCCGCAGGCGTGTCTGTGTGTCTCTGTCTGTATGTCCACACGGGGATTTTTGCAGGCTTCGTTTGCAAACTGCTTATGAGGAGATAGAAAAGAAGTAGGCAGATGGAGCCAAGGACCACACAGAAAAACTTCATTTCCTGAGAGGCAACAAATGCTAACTAACTTCCGAAGCTCCTGAAAAGGACCAGACCTCCCCAACGAGAGTGGTGATGAGATCAGAAGTTTCCTGAGAGTGACCAGAGCTTCATCAGACTCCAACTGCTCCACTGATCAACAATCCCAGGAGATTTCCAGGGGAGTCCAGGAAACAGCGTCAGGAACCCCGACTGAGAGGAGACTCAAAGAGGGGCACTATGCAAATACACTATGCAAATCCCAGGAAACTGCCTCTGAGACCCCTAAACTAAAGCAGGCCTCATATAAACCCCTAGACCAGTCACCCTAAATGCTCGCCCCTCGGGAACCCCTCCTTTTGGGAACTTTTCTCTCGCGCGCAGGTTGCGTTGGCTTTGAGAGAAAGCGACGTGGAATTGACAGGCCGACCCTCCTCCCCTGAGGAAATGTCCGTTTCACTTATATGATTTTACCACCCCCTCCCTCAAATATGTCGTGAGCATTTGCACACAGATCATATTCCCCTCCGGCTGGGTCATGAGCTCGTTCTAGGATTTTTTTTTTATGTTTTTATTGGTGCATTGTAGTCTCACGTCACAATGAGTATCAGTTTGGTGTTAACATACATGCACACAGCTCTTGGTGTCCCTCCCCCCCCACATGTAGCACTGAGAATGATGTTGGTATAATCTCATATGTACACATTGTTTATGACAGTAATTCCATAGATTCACTCCTTTCTTGCCCTTCCCCTTCCCTTGTACCCCTTCCCTTGCACCACTGAGGGTTCTCCATTGTCATTGGAGTCCCTTTTGTGTCCCCACTACTCCCTAGGTTGCGCATATTAATGAAAACATATGTCCCTTCTTTTTTTTGTGATTGGCTAATCTCACTTAACATAATGTTCTCCAGATCTTTCCATTTTCTTGCAAATGCTGTTATTTTGTTCTTCTTTATTGCTGAGTAGAATTCCATTGTGTGTATTTCCCATAATTTCATAATCCATTCATCTGTTGATGGACATCTAGGTTGGTTCCATAATTTGGCCACTGTGAATTGTGCTGCTATGAACATGGGTATGCATAGATTAGTGTTGTTTCGTTCTAGGATTTTGATAAAGGTTTCCAAATAGCACTCTGGACAGAGTCTAGCACTTGTGTCCACACCAGCGGTCTTGGGGGACACTCGTACCCCGGATGCCTCCCACTGGGTGTGAGCCCCAGTGGGAAGAGGTCAAGAGCACAGGCTCTGGGCAGCTGCTCAGGGGCGCGCCCTGCCCTGCGAGGAAGCGCTGTGGCGCTGGGTGAGTTACTCAGTGTTCTGGTGCAGGCGCAGTCAGCTATTTCTAAAGGGTTGGACTAGGGGAGCTGCTCAGGCTGAGTAGTCACAGGGCCCGGGGCTGCGAAGGATTGGGGTCTGCTTTAATGCTTAACTTTCACTATTTATTATTATTATTATTATTATTATTATTATTTGGTGGTGCTCGAGATTGAACTCGGGTGTTCTACCTTCAAGCTACACCCCCAGCCCAATTTTATTTTATTTTATTTTTTGAAACAAGGTGTTGCTAAGTTGCCAAGGCTGGCCTCGAACCTGCGATCCTCCTGTCTCAGCCTCCCAAGTACTGGGATTACAGGAGTATGTGCTACCACACCCAGCTAAAATTCTTTTTTTTTGTTTTGTTTTTGTTTTTGTTTTGTACTGGGAATTGAACCTGGGGGCATTCTACCTCCAAGCTCTACCCCCAGCTCTTTTTATTATTTTACTTTGAAACAGGGTCTCACTAAGTTGCTGAGGATCTTGCTGTGTTGCTGAAGTTGGTCTCAAACCTGACATTGTCCTGTCTCAGCCTCCCCAATAGTGGGACTACAGGTGGGTACCACTGGGCCCATCTCCAGCTAAAATTCTTAATTGATAAACAAGGGGCCCCGTGTTTTCATTTTGCATTGACCTCACATATCGTGCGGCCAGTCCTGGGCCGACAGTCAGGTCTCTGCTAAGACTGAAGTGAAGAGCAGCCAAAGGCCAAGTGTGGGGACCCAGCATGGCAGGGTTTCCAATAAAACTTTATCAACAAATACAGTCTACAGGAGCCGGGCGTGATGGTGCACGCCTGTAATCCCAGTACTTGGGAGGCTAAGACAGGAGGATCACAGGTTCAAGGACAGGCTCAGCAAGTAGTGAGACTCTCAGCAACCTAGCAAGACCCTGTTTCAAAATAAAAAATAACAAGGGTTGGGGGTGTAGCTCAGAGGTAGAACACCCCTGGGTTCAATCCCCAGTGCCACACATACACAAATATAGTCTGCAGGACAGAATTGGCCTGCACGTCATAGTTTACTGACCTCTGAGCTAGTGCCTCAGTTTCCCTGAATGGAAAGTGGAGAGAATAATGTTACTCCTCTCATAGGGATGTTCTGAGAATTAGTCACTGACTGCTGCAAATAAAGCTTCATATTGTTTGCTGTTTTGCTTTTAAAAAATCATTTTAAGGCCGGGCGTGGTGGCGCACGCTTGTAATCCCAGTACTTTGGGAGGCGGAGACTGGAGGATCCGGGTTCGCGGCCAGCCTCAGATCTCTCTCTCTCTCTCTCCCTGTCTCTCTCTCTTTTTCTCTACTTAGTGAGGCCCTCCACAACTTCGTGAGACCCGGTTTCAAAATAAAGTATAAAAAATAGGGCCGGGGGTGTAGCGCGGAAGTAAAATGCCCCTGGGTTCCATCCCCGGTACCGCAAAAAAAAAAAAAATCATTTTAAATTAAATTGTGGAAAATAGACATAACATTGTGTGTGTGTGTGTGTGTGTGTGTGTGTGTGTGTGTGTGTGTGTTGCTGAGGATTGAACCTAAGGGCATCCTTACCTTCGAGCTACACCCCCAGCCCTCCTTATTTCTTTATTTTCAAGTAAGTTCTCACTAAATTGCTGAGGCTGGCCTTGAGTCTGCGGTCCTCCTGTCTCAGCCTCCCATGTACTGAGATTACAGGCTCACACCACCATAGCCGGCTTCAGTTAATTTTTATAGATGGTGTTAGGTAAGGGTCCAGCTTCATTTTTTTTTTTGTACTGGGGATTGAACCTAAGGGCATTCTACCTGCGAGTTACCCCCCCCCAGCCCTTTTTATTTTATTTTGTTTTGTTTTGAAACAAGGTCTCACAGGCAGAGAATCTGCAAAACACAGACGGGGCAGGTGTACAGCTTTGAGATTCTCAAGGGTGAACCTGTAAGATCTTCAGATACATTGGACAATGGGGGCAAGGGAGAAGGAGGTGACAGGGCCAGGCCCACGTCCCCAGCTCCCTAGAAAGACAGTGGCGCAGGTTACTGTCTTTCGGGGACCCCTCCCCTCTGTGTGTGTGTATGGTGGGGAGGAGCTGGTTTTATCTTCTTTCCTTGACTTAAACTTTCATATCTCTATAGGAGGAAGGAAGGAAGGAAGGAAGGAAGGAAGGAAGGAAGGAAGGAAGGAAGAGCCAGTTGTGCTGATCAATGTCCTCATTTGTCACTCATCTTTTATTTTTGATTCAGCTCCCCCCACGAGAACAGGTCTTCCTGCTCATTTGATTAACACTAAAGTACAACCCATTTAGGTAACAGAAATCTGGGGCCACGTTGAACCAGTATCCTAAAACTAAAGTCCTTAGTGTTCTCAGAAATAATCCAAAGCCATCTATCAACCCAAAGCTGGATTCATTGCTTTTTTTTTTTTTGTACCGGGGATTGAACCCAGGGGGCATTCTCCAAGTTACACCCCCAGCCCTTTTTATTTATTTATTTATTTATTTATTGCGGTACCGGGGATTGAACCCAGGGGCATTCTACCTCCGAGCTACACCCCTGGCCCTATTTTTTTATACTTTTATTTTGAAACCGGGTCTCACGAAGTTGCGGAGGGCCTCACTAAGTAGCTGAGGCTGGCCGCGAACCCAGATCCTCGGGTCTCCGCCTCCCAAGTACTGGGATTACAAGCGTGTGCCACCACGCCCGGCTTATTTTTTATTTTGAAATGGGGTCTTGCCAAGTTTGCTAAGATGGCTTGCTAAGTTGCGGAGGCTGACCTCGAACCTGCGATCCTCCTGTCTCAGCCTCCCAGGTCCCGAGCTGGCGCCTGGCTTCATTGCTCCCTCTAATACCCAGAGAGCAGGCGTTTGCTGGTGAGGAACTCCCACGCCCTCATCAGTCCTAAAATCTTTCGATTCCAGGTGTGGCTAGGAACAGTTTCCGATTAGAAGGTGACAGGATTACCTGAAGGCTGCACCTAGTTGCTGAGTCACTCTTCAAACAATCACAAAAACAACAATTTCTGTTGTTCCCCGTACAATCTTTGAGCCACAAAAATTAATTACATCACCTAGGAAATTAGCCCGGTGTTTTCGCATCCACAGGTCAATGTTCACACCGAGAAATGGCTTGTGCTTTCCAACACAGGGCTCGGCATATAAATATTTCTCGGGCAGAGGACAGGAACCCATTGTATGGGCTTGTTTATCTTATCAGGCAGTCACCTGGGGCAAAGTGTCCACCGTCTGCTTCCTGTCCCAATTTCTCTTGCCCAAGACCTTGGACAATTGTTTGTTTGACAGAGTGTTCTGTCCATGCCGGCTCTTCTGGGAATAGAAGCAGAAGATGTTAAATAAATAAACCTCCTGGTCCCCGCCTACCTGGTTTCTGGAGAGGGGAGAGTTCTAGGAGTGTGCTAGAAAGAGCCAACAGTACTGAGGACAAAAAGCAAGCCGGGCGCCAGCAAGAAAACAGGGCGCGTGCATGTCTCCGTCCGTGACTTTTGTTCGTGTTGGTTCGAGTGTCAAATACTGTCCGTGGATTTCGTGGGATGGCTTTCAAGCTTTCAAATGAAATACTAGAACAGAGATAACCGGCGAAGCACGGTGACAGGCACCATTTGTGCCCAAACACAGCCTTCTACTTCGTTACTCTTTTCTTTGACTATGAAACACGAATGTTAGAGAAATGTGGGCTGGGTTGGCTGCGACCTGGCCACATATTGATTTTGGCCACTCTGAGCTTTTATTTCACAAAGTCTCAGAGTCATTAGCTGGGGCTACATAAGAACATTGTTACATAAGAACGCTCAGCTGGGCCGGTGCCAGAAACTCAGCTCCACGGGGCTTCTTACCTCCTCGCAGAGATCCCAGGCGATGGATTCTGAACCTTCGGAACCAAAACCTCAGGTTAGAGGAGAACAGCTGACAGGCAGGAACCTGGGTCCACAAACTAGCTCTCGGTGTTGGTTCTCCTATCCTCCACTGTCTCCGTTCTCACTCCCCAACCATCACGTACCTGGGGAGGGTTCAGCAGAATCTATTTTGCATCTCTTACTGTGGTCTCTTCTACTTGCAGTACCACCAGTTCCAAAAATCCTACTAGCAACTCTGCATTATGATACTTTAATTTGAATTTGATTTTGCATGCGTTTAATTTGCATTTACTTTTTCATGCAATTTAATTTTTTTTCAATATTGGGGATTGACTCCAGGAGCACTCTACCTCTGAGCTACACCCCCAACTCTTTCTGTTTTTTTATTTTGAAGCAGGGTCTTGCTAAGTTGCTGAGGGTCTCTCTAAGTTGCTGAGGCTGTCCTCGAACCTGCAATCTTCCTGTCTCAGCCTCCCAGGTACCAGGGATACAGGTATGCACCACCACGCACCATTTTTTTGCGTTTAATTCTGTTGATCATTTGCATCTCACCTTTTTGGTACTGAAGATTACATCTCCCCATTTTGTTGTTGTTATTATTATTATTATTATTATTATTATTATTTTGTGGCACTGGGATTGAACCCAGGGGCATTCTACCTCTGAGCTACATCCCCAGCCCTATTTTATTTTTATTTGGAAACAGGGTCTCGCTAGGTTGATGAGAGTCTCACTACTAGCTGAGGCTGTTTTCGAACCTGTGATCGCCCTGTCTCAGCCTCCCAAGTACTGGGATTATAGGCGTGCACCACCACACCCGGCTTACATCTCCCCATTTTGAATTGCCTGCCATCCTTTGCCCACTTTTTCTATTGGAGTTTTAATATTACATGTATAAAGGATATTAAGAACATCAACACTTTCGTGATGTAATAAAATTACCAACTATCCCTTGGGCACCTCTTGGGTCCTGGGCCTCACGCAGCGGTTCTGTTTTTTTCTAACTATCTCCCCAAGCTTCATGCAATAAACCTTCCAATTCGTTTTCCAGAATTTGGTAAGCAAATTCACACTCATAACCAGCGGCCCTGTGCAGGCAAGGCTCGGCCTGTCTTGTCCGTTGCTGAATCCCAGCAAGGACGCACGCCTGGGCCAAGTAGGCGTTCGATAAATATTTGTTTAATGAATGGAAAATCCATGCAGAAATTATTCTTTCTTTTTCCCCTGAGCCATCCTCTTTCTAAGCTACGACAAAGAAAATCCTGACCTTTTATTCTGCCCTCAACATTAGTTTTTCATTCCCATGATTGTTTTATTTATTTTGCATTTTTATTCATTTATTTACTTATTTGGTACTGGAGATTGAACCCAGGGACATTCTAACTCCAAGATACACCCTTGGCCCTTCTTATTTTTTTATTTTTACTATTTATTTTTATTTATTTATTTATTTATTTATTTATTTATTTATTTTGCGGTACTGGGGATTGAACCCAGGGGCATTCTACCTCCGCGCTACACCCCCGGCCCTATTTTTTTTATACTTTATTTTGAAACCGGGTCTCGCAAAGTTGCAGAGGGCCTCACTAGGTAGAGAGAGAGAAAGAGAGAGAGAGAGAGAGCTGAGGCTGGCCGCAAACCCGGATCCTCCGGTCTCTGCCTCCCAAAGTATTGGGATTACAAGCGTGCGCCACCACGCCCGGCTATTTGTTTTATTTTTTATGGTACTGGGGATTGAACCCAGGGGTATTCTACCTCTGCGCTACACCCCAGCCCTATTTTATTTCAATTTTGAAACAGGGTCTCACTAAGCTACTGAGGGCTTCACTAAATAGATGAGGCTGGCTTTGAATCTGTGATCCTCCTGTCCCAGCCTCCCAAGTACTGGGATTACAGGCGTGTGCCATCACACCCGGCTCCCACGATTACTTTAATGGCTTTTTTCTAAGATATTTTCTTGACATACAATAATTACAAATGTATATGTATAGGGTGTCACTCAGCAATAAGGTGCTTGCTTAGCATGTGCATAGCCCTGTGTTCAATCCCCAGCACAGAAAAAAATGCATATGGTGGCCTAGGTTATATACAAAATTAGGGACATATTTATAGCATTGCTTCTCAAATCCTTTTTGATATATTTTATGAGCTTTTGGCCACAGTGACCTATTGAGCCACTGTCTTCATTGCAACAGTCCCCTCTAAGTGCCCAAAACTGATATAACGGAGTTCATGATCCCATTAGGGTTTATATTACAATGCCAAATTTCCCTAACTTATTGGCTTGCAGTCGTCCACCTTGAAATGAGTTTTGGGGGCTCCACGAACCCTACCCCTGCAGGGAATGCACGGTGCATTGCTTCTACAGAATGCACGAGAGTTCCGTGAGGGTCTCTGGCTCTGGGACCTCCCCACGTCCCCCTCCACCTGAGTTCCACAGGCATGCATTCAACGTTCACGCGACGTTTATTACTGACGCTGCGTCAGGTATTATGTGAGGCACCTGCAGCAGAGATTTGTGCCCGGGGCCAAAGATTTCTAGGCGGTCTCTTTTAAAAAATAGGTCTGACTGGGCTAGACATGCCATTAATCACCAAGGCCTTCGTATATAAGGTCGCTCAAGGTCACCTAGCATGGAAGGGCGGTGTCAGAATTCCCACCCCGGCAGCCTGGCTCAGCTCGACAGCCGCCCTTCCAGGCCACCGTTTCCGGAGGGTGTGCCTTCATTCCAATAATTCTGCCATTCCCCCAAACATGTTTGGAATTACCCTTGTAGGATTCGATTAGGAACTAGAGGGCTCAGCATCTAATTCCAGCTCTGCCAGGACGCAGCTGGGAGATTAGAAGTGAATCACTCCAATACTCTGGCCCCGGGGTTTTCTCCTTTGGAACATGAAGAGATTAGACTCCGTGTTTCACAAGATTTCTTCCGGCTCTGGCAATCCATGGTCCTGGAGTTTCCTCGTAACCATAGTGTTTCCGTTCCTGGTGAGCTTGGGCTCTGTGCTGTTGATAGGGGAATTTTCTGTGTGTGTATGTGTGGTATTAGGGATTGAATCCAGGGGCTTTCTACCTCTGAGCCACACCCCCAGCCCTTTTTATTTTTTAATTTTTTTGTGTGTGGTACTGGGGATTGAACCCAGGGGCATTTTATGTCTCAGCTACACCCCCAGCCCTATTTTATATTTTGAAACAAGGTTTCACTAAGTTGCTGATGGCCTCGCTAAGTTGCTGAGGCTGGCCTCAAACCTGTGATCCTCCTTCCTGTCTCAGCCTCCCAAGTACTGGGATTACAGGTAAACATTAGCATACCCCATTTATCTCTTTTTTTTTTTTTTTCGGTACCAGAGATTAAACCCAGAGGCATTCTACCTCCGAGCTACACCCTCAGCCCTTAAACTTAATTTGTCTCTTTGGGTCTCAGTAGGGTGACATGGAACCCCACTTCGCAAGATGCATGCAAATGGAGATGTTTCATGAGGTGGCATTGAATGACCCCAGGAGGCTCACACCTGTTTCTTTACCCCATAAATTCCCTACACCCTATTCTCGGGAGGCCGATTTGAGACTTGGCTTCCGCCTCATCACGTCCGGTCGCCTCGTGAGTAAACTTTTTCTATTTTACAGGATGTGTGGCTGCAGTAGTGGGCGCCCTGCATGACGGGTGAGGTGGGCCTGGTTTGGTAACAATCCTTCCTATAGCCGCCAATTCATGTTGAAGTTCAATATATAAAGACGCACTGAGAATCCAGTCCAGGTCTACACTTCGGCAGGCACTGGAGACAGCGGACACATAGACCCGGTGCTCACGGGGCACACACGCAGGTGAGAGACAGACACAGATAGTCGATTGAACCCAGGAGAAGCACCGCCAAAGACTGGCCAGGGGCAGAGGCAGAGAGCAGCCCACCCTGGGCAGCCAGCCACCTCGGAGTGAGGGATGCTCAGTCTGAGACCTAAGGGGTGCTGGTCAGGGTTTAATAGTATCCCCCACCCCACCACCCAGAAAGATATATTTAGTCAGGCACATTGGTGCACACCTGTAATCCCAGTACTTGAGAGGATGAGACAGGCAGATCACAGGTTCAAGGCCAGCCTGGGCAATTTAGGGAGACCCTGTTTCAAAAAGAAAGAAAAAGAAAAGGCCGGGTATGATGGCGCATACCTGTAATCCCAGTACTTGGGAGGCTGAGAAAGAAGGATTACAGGTTCGAGACCAGCCTCAGTAACTTAAGGAGACTCTCAGCAACCTAGCGAGACCTTGTTTCACAAAACAAAAACTAAAAAAGGCTTGGGGTGTAGCTCAGAGGTAGAATGCCCCTGGTTCAATCCCCAGTCCCCCAAGAAGAATTTAAAAAAAAGATATGTTGACATCCTGACCCCAGTAGCTGCGAATGTGACCTTATTTGGAAATAGGGACCTTGCAGATGTCTTGAGTCACGATGTGGTCACACTGGAGACGGGTAGGCCCTTAATCTGATGTGACTGGTGTTCTTAGAAGAAGACAGGCAGCTGGGCGTGGTGGTGCATGCTTGTAATCCCATACTTAGGAGGCTGAGACAGGAGGATCGCAGGTTCGTGGCCAGCCTCAGCTACTTAGTAAGGCCCTCTGCAACTTAGTGAGACCCTGTTTCAAAATAAAAAATAAAAAAATAGGGCTGGGGGTGTAGCTTGGAGGTAGAATGCCCCTGGGTTCAATCCCCAGTACTGCAAAAAAAGAAGAGGAAGGAGGAGGAGGAGGAGGAGGAGGAGGAGGAGGAGGAGGAGGCGGAGGCCAGCACATGGACAGAGGAGAAGGCTGCCAGGCAGGGAATGCAGAGGGCTGCAGCCATCAGGGCCATGGGGCCATCAGGGCTGGAGGGGCAGGAAGGGCAGGAAGGACCCTGTCCTGAAGGTGTCCCGGGGCGCGGCCCTGCTGGCGCCTCTATTTGGGACTTCTGGCCTCCGCAACTTTGAGACAACGAATCTTTGTTGTTAGAAGCCTCAGCTTGTGGCTTTCTGTTATCGCAGCCGCAGAAAATAGACGTCACGGCTTAGGAGCACTGGGACGAGAGGCAGCAGTGTCTGCAGTGGCCTCGGGGAAGCCGGAGCTCAGCGGGGTGAAGGAACGGAAGCCAGGCTCGCCAGTCCAGCCTCTCTTTCCACGGGAGCCAGGCAGGTGCAGCCGCCAGGCAGGTGCGGCCGGTGGTGCAGGGAGAGCGAGGCAGTGGGCCGTCTGTCTTGTCCGTCCCGGGGTAGATGTTACCTGCAGTGAAGTGGGTGTGGTTGCACAGAGAGGAAGCGCAGTGTGTGCAAATTATAATGATTTTTTTTCTGGTACTGGGGATTGAAGCCAGGGGCATTCTACCTCCAAGCTACAGCCCCATTCCTTCTTAAATTTTTGTTTTAAAAACAGGGTCTCGCTAGGTTACTAAGAGTCTCACTAAGTTGCTGAGGCTGGCCTCGCATCTGCACTCCTCCCATCTCAGCCTCCCAAGTCATGGATCAGAGGTGTGGGCCACCATGCCCGGCTCTAATGACCTTGAAGTCAGTTTCAGCCTGGAGGGTGGTGATGGTTTCAGACACAGGGGAGGGGGTGGGGACACCACCGTGGGACGATGTGACGAGGCTTTGCCAGTCATTTCTCTTACTCATCAAACTTGGTCCCAAATGACTTGGGTGATTCAATATTCAATATTCAGCCTTTCTGACCTCCAGAGGAGCATCCTATCCCAAAAGGAGACTCAACTGTATCCTCTCGATGGGCATAACCATTGGACAAATTCCCCCATTGGACAAATAGGAGGAGGACCCTATTTCCAGCTTACACATTCCCATTTCTTTAGAGCTGAACCCAGCAAATCCAGGTTTTAAAAGATCATGCCAGGCCCGGCGTGGTGGTGCACGCTTGTAATCCCAGTACTTGGGAGGCTGAGACAGGAGGATCGCAGGTTTGCGGCCAGCCTCAGCTACTTAGTGAGGCCCTCTGCAACTTAGTGAGACCTGGTTTCAAAACAATAAAGAATAAAAAATAGGGCTGGGGGTGTAGCTCGGAGGTAGAATGCCCCTGGGTTCCATCCCCAGTACTGCAAAAAAAAAAAAAAAAAAAAAAAGATCATGCCAGTGTGTGTCATAAAGGGACCTGGCTTTACTATCAAATGTTGTTTGCTTCTGAACAAATAATGAATGCATTTCCCATCCCATTTAATTAGGAACTTTACAAGCTCACCGTGAGCCAGGAGTCTCATCATTCAAGCAGGCTGTGGCTGACAGCCATGTGTGTGGCCTTTGGTTCTCAGCACCTGGATTCTCTAAGAATAGGAAGGGGAGCCGGCTTCCATGGTGGCTGTTTTAATATGCCAGGCCCCGCAAGATAAGGCTGGGAAAACGACTATAAACAGAGTTGTTGGGACGGCAGTAAAAGGGCAGAGGCCGCCGGTTCACACATAGAACTTTGCCAGGCGCGGTGGTACACGCCTGTCATCCCAGGACTCGGGAGGCTGAGACAGGAGGATCACAGGTTCAAGGCCAGCCTCAGCAACTTAGTGGGACCCTCAGCAACTTAGTGGGACCCTGTTTCAAAAATAAAAGGTAAGCTGGGCGTGGTGGCGCATTCTTGTAATCCCAGTTCTTGGGAGGCTGAGACCAGAGGATCCGAATTCACGGCCAGCCTCAGCTACTTAGTGAGATCCTCTGCAACTTAGTGAGACCCTGCTTCAAAATAAAGAATAAAAAATAGGGCTGGGGGTGTAGCTTGGAGGTAGAATGCCCCTGGGCTCAATCCCCAGTACTGCAAAAACTAACTAACTAACTAACTAACTAAATAAATAAATAAATAAATAAATAAATAAAAGGTAAAAAGGGCTGGGGGTATCACTCAAAGGTAGAATGCCCCTGGGTTCAAACCCCAGTACAAAGGAAGGAAGGAAGGAAGGAAGGAAGGAAGGAAGGAGAAAAGAAAAGAAAAGAAAAAAGAAAAGAAAGAAAAGAAAAGAAATCAGGGCGATCTCTTTGGAGGGCAAGTCAAAAATAACTAGTAGCTGAGCATGATGGCACGTGCCTGTAATCCCCAGTACTTGGGAGACTGAGACGGGAGGATTGCAGGTTTGAGGCCAGCCTCACTCAGCAACTTAGTGAGACCCCATTTCAAAATAAAAAATAAAAATGTCTGGGGGTATAGCTGAGAGGTAGAACGTCCCTGGGTTCAATCCCCAGTACTGCAAAAGGAATGAATGAATGAATGAATGAATGAATGAATCACTCCTTCCATTGCTCTTTTGAATGTGTCTAGTGAAATACATTGATTTCTGTCTCCTACGGTCAATTTTTTTAAACACACACGAAGAAACTCTTGTTTAACGCTGTGAAGTTTTTCGTTTTAGGGAGACCAACACAGTGTAAGTCCACACCACGTACATCATTGTGAATATTTCTTACCAGATACCAAGTGACTATTAGAATTAAAATACAAATTTGAAAAGTTATATAGTTGAAATAATAAAAATTGGAAGAATATTTGGATTGGCTAGACCTGTAAAAGTAATTGGGAAATTAAAGTAGATTGTCAGTGTTAGTCTGAATAAACTGAGGAATGAAAGTAAATACTTTGGAAAATGAAAAACGTTTAAATGTTTGACTTTAACAAATGATATCACAAAAGAGACCTGGAAGATATGGGGAAGGAAAGAGAGCAAATAATGAAATGTGCATATATGAATGTATCACTATGAATCTCACTACCGTGTATAATTACCACGCACCAATTTTAAAAAAGAGTCCTTGCCGGGCCTGGTGGGGCACACCTGTAATCCCAGTACTTGGGAAGCTGAGACAGGAGGCTCGCAGGTTCGAGGCCAGCCTCAGGAACTTAGTGAGGCCCTCAGCAACTTAGCAAGACCCTGTTTCAAAATAAAAAATAAAATAGGGCTGGGATGTAGCTCAAACCCTGAGTTTAATCCCCAGTAGCACACATAAAAAAAAGGGTCCTTAATAATTTTCTGAGCTTTGTCAAAAAGAAATGTTTCAGCTATTAAAGTTGACATTAATGAACTGTCTGATAAGTGCCTGAATTTATAAAACTAAAATAAACAAATCTACCAAAGAGAAAGATATTATAGGAGCAAGAAAATGATATATAAGAACTTGAAAAAATGCCAAAGCATTTCAAGATTAAAACTATTAGACTGTTTAATACATTGTATGAAAATGTATTTTTATTTAAGCACAAAATGTAAAAACATTACAAATCTTTTTTTTTTTTTTTTGGCGGTACGGGGGATTGAACCCAGGGGCATTCTACCTCTGGGCTACACCCCCAGCCCTATATTTTATTCTTTTTATTTTGAAACAGGTTCTCACTAAGTTGTGGAGGGCCTCACCAAGTAGCTGAGGCTGGCCGCAAACCTGGATCCTCTGGTCTCAGCCTCCCAAGTACTGGGATTACAAGCATGTGCCACCACGCCTGGCTCCAAATCTTTTAGATTAATCCAATTTATTGAATTTTAAATTTGTCCAAATGGGTTTTACAGAGTCTGTGGATTAAAAATGTAACAAAAAATTAATAAAATTAGGCCAATTAATGAAATATGTCATCTCAACAAATAATTTTCATGTCTTAATTGATAACATGGATATTGAATTTTTAAATTTTCTTCTAGTTGTAAAAACAACTGGAAATTTTCATTGCAATTCTGTTAGCTCAGTAGAAATTAAAAGAGAATTCAGCCTCTTCACCAATATTGCCGATGTTAAGAGGAAATCTCAGGTTATAGAGACTGTATGTAACTGAATAACTTGTGTTTTTTTGGTACTGGGGATTGAACCCAGGGGCAATCTACCTCTAAGCTCCACTCCCAGCCCTTTTTATTTTTTATTTTGAATCAGGGCCTCACTAAGAAGCTGAGACTGGTCTCGAACCTGCGATCCTCCTGTCTCAACCTCCCAAGTACTGGGATTACAGGTGCGCCCCACCACACCTAGCTTATATTTCAATAGATCTTAAGGCCAATTTATAGTGTGTTTTTCCCACATCCGCCTGCATGTCTAGCAGTTCAGCCAGTGTCTCTGCTCCCCATTTTAAGGCCGGGCTGGGGACTCTTGCCATGAGCAGCCTTCACAGAAGCTTCCCGAACCTGCCAGCAGCCCTTCATTTTCAGGAACACCATTCTTCCCTAATTGCCCCAGCTCGTCCAATAAAAGACACTGGTTTCCCCTCTGTGCTTTCTGGTCAGAACTTTTTTCCCAACCTGAGAAAGGAACCCCAGACGAGAAGAATTATAGCGCGTTGCCATGAGAATGGGGCGCTCCCCTCCAGAATGTCTGGTTAGAAGAGAGGCGCCGTCCACTTTATTCTTTAAGAAAAGGTGGCGTGTCCCCCTTTTAAGAAATATCACCCACTGCTAGCTACTGCTTAAAATCTACATCCGTTGAATGTTCCCCGTTTTCCCCAGAAACGCTGTTGTCTCAGATAGATAAAACGGTTCTAGAAACTACTGTATTCCCTTGGACTTTGGAAAGAGCTTCTATCTTACCAACATAGACCTTTTTAAAAACATTTAGGAAGAAAACTTAAGCAATGTATTAGTTTATTTTTATTACAATCTCTAAAAAGATTCTTATCCTGAAAATTAACATCTTACAACTCTTGCTTCCCATAATAACCTTTTCATAAAATCAGGACTGATGTGTGCCGGTTGACACTTGTCCCAGGCAAGTGACAGTGGGTCAGGGGTAAGGAGCAGCCAGCAGGCTCTTACTGACATTCAAGTTTCTCCAGGGAAGGGGATCCACTGCAGTCCGGGATGCCTGCCCCGGGGTTTTAAAAATGGAGCCCGTATGTGAGATAGTGTTTCCCATTCTCCTTTAAGAACATTTTGTTTGTTTGTTTTGTGTGACAGAAATAGTCTCATGATGAAGTTGGGCTTGGTGGCCCACACCTGGAATCACAGTACTTGGGAGGCTGAGACAGGAGGATCGCAGGTTCAAGGCCAGCCTCGGCTACTTAGTAAGGCCCTCAGCAACTTGGCAAGACCCTGTTTCAAAATTTAAAATATTAAAAAAGGCTGGGGGTATAGCTCAGAGGTAGGACACCCCTGGGTTCAATTCCCAGTACCAAAAAAGAGAAAAGAAGGTAGAAAGGAAGGAAGAAGTGAGTCTCACAATGAAGTGTGAAAAGTGTTTAACACATGATCATTCATTAAAAACTTGATTCTTAAGCTGGGTATGGTGGCGTATGCTTGTAATCCTAGTACTTGGGCGGCTGAGATAGGAGGATCACAGGTTCACAGCCAGCTTCAGCTACTTAGTGAGGCCTTCTGCAACTTAGTGAGACCCTATTTCAAAATAAAGAATAAAAAACTGGGGCTGGGGGTGTAGCTTGGAGGTAGAATGCCCCTGGGTTCAATCCCCAGTACCGTAAAAAAAAAAAAAAACTTGATTATCGCCAGGTGTGGCGATGCACACCTGTAATTCCAGTACTGGAGAGGCTGAGACAGGAGGACTGCAGGTTGGAGGCCAGCCTCAGCAACTTAGCAAGACTCTGTTTCAAAACAAAAAATAAGCCAGGCATGGTGGCGCACGCTTGTAAATCCCAATACTTGGGAGGCTGAGACAAGAGGATCACAGATTCAAGGCCAGCCTCAGCAACTTAGTGAGGCCTTCTGCAATTTAGTGAAACCCTATTTCAAAATAAAAAATAAAATAGGGTTGGAGGTGTAGCTCAGAGGTAGAATGCCTCTGGGTTCAATGCCCAGTACCAAAAAACCTTGATTATGTCAAGAAGGGGGAAATATTCCTAAATTTGTAGTTTAAAAGTTAGAAATAGAAAAATGCAGGTGTATTAACTGCCCGAATAGCACAGGAGGAGTTAATGATCCCAACGTCCTAACATCAAAACCCAGACAACATGTTTGGTGCCGCTGCAGCCCTCCTCCTCCTCCTCCTCCTCCTCCTCCTCCTCCGTGTGACTGTCCTTTGCATTCTGGTGACACAGTGTTCTGCAGGACAAGGGGACGGGAATAAATCTGGCCCTTGGCTTGCTCTGAGAGTGTGCTGTGTGGAGGGTCTCCTCCGCAGGAAGGGGCCGGCCGAGCTTCGTGAGCGAGGCTCCAACGCACCATGGAGACCTGCGGCCATAAAAGTGTCTTCTCCATTCTCAAGGTAAACAAATGTTACTGCCACCAGGAAACAGAGCGCGTGAAAAGACTCGCAGGGACCTGGGGAGCTGCCCGGCAGCCATCCTCCCCGTTCCCAAGTTCACCGCCCGCATTCACTAAACTCAGCGGGCAAAACTCCGGGCTCCTCCAATGGAAACCCGAAGCATATTTTAAATCTGTGACTCGACAAGTCCTAGTTGGCTTTTCTTCTCATTCACAGCCCATTTACCACTCTTTCGTCTGGGAATACGGTCCTGCCTCCTGAGTCACAGCGCTCCAGTATCCTGGTGATGGGGGACGAGGGGTGAACAGCGGTAACCAAAAATATCCCAGTGGAACATGTTGGAGATAGCCGGGCATGGTGGCGCACACTTGTAATCCCAGTACTTGGGAGGCTGAGACCAGAGGATCGCGGGTTCGTGGCCAGCTTCTGCTACTTAGTGAGGCCCTCAGCAACTTAGTGAGACCCTGTTTCCTGTTTCCAAATAAAGAATAAAAAAAAATAGGGCTGGGGGCGTAGCTCGGCGGTAGAATGCCCCTCGGTTCAATCCCCAGTACCGCAAAAAAAAGAAAGAAAGAAAATGTTTGAGATGACGGATAGGCTCATGATCCTGATGTAATCATTACACATTGTACACACATGTGAAATTAGCATGATGTGCCTCATATGTGTGTGCAATGACTATGTGTCAATTGAGAAGAGGAATTCCTGGTGTGCACTGCGACTGTAAGAAAAACCAGTGTCACAGATACCTTGGTGAGAAATGGGGGTGTCTGATGACGGAAGACTTCTCTGCCATGAGATTTCAGGGTGTGCCAGGACTTCCCCTCTGTAATGAGGGGCCAGCTGCCATTGAACAAGAAAGAGCAGGTGCCTGGGAAGTCGCCGGGTTTGGGGGCCACACGTGCCACAATTGGATGACATGTTCTGGTCCACATAGTGGGTGACCCCCCCAAAAAAAGCAGCTTGGAGGGGGCCGAAGAGCTAGCGTGGGCTCTTCATCAAGACCTGGCTACAGCGAGGTGTCTCTGACCTTCAACCCTTCAGGCCCAGCCTTGAACCATTGAGAGTTGCTGGTCTGTGTTCCCAATAGCCCTGACTTTGGTCTGTGTACCCCAGAAGCCCTGACTTTGGTCTGTGTACCCCAGTAGCCCTGACTTTGGTCTGTGTACCCCAGAAGCCCTGACTTTATAGGCTGCCATGATGGCTAATGGCATGCGTCAACTTGACTGGGCCTCCGGGTGCCCAGATATTTGGTTGAACATTATTCTGAGTGGTTATGGATGAGATGAACATTTGGAAAAAAGCAAAGGGCCCTCCCTGGTTGTGGGTGGGCCTTATCAAAGACTGAGCTTCCTGAGAGCCGGAGCTCCTCCTGCCCTGCAGCCTGGAGCTGGATGGCGGGATGGCGGTCCTCTTCCTGCCCACAGACGCAGCCTGAACCATCAGCTCTTCCTGGGTCTTGAGCGGCTGGCATTCACACTGCACCTAGACCAGGGCCCTCCTGGCGCTTAGGCCTGTGGACTTGGCCTGGGGCCACCCTGTAGGCTCTCGTGGGTCTCCAGCCACGACTGCAGATCTTGGGACTCGTCAGCCTCCCGAGTCACGTGAGTTGATTTCTTAGAGTGAGCCGGTCTGTCGCTCTGTGTGTGTTTGCGTGTGCGTGTGCATGCGTGTGTGTGTGTGTGTCCTATTGGTCTTGGTCTGTTTCTTGGCTATTCCTGGCTCACACAGGTGCTGAAATGGGCCTCTGAGAGCTCAATTAAGGTCTCAGGTGGCCACCGAGGACTTGTGGAGCAGGAGCTGTCCTGCTGTCCTCCCTTCAGACATCCATACTCCCTGCTCCTCTCCCTCTTTTCCCTGCAGCTGAAGCAGGTGGGTCCAGGGACCCTGTGCGCAGGTGGGACTGGCCTTCTTTGATTACCCCTGATGGCTCTCTTTCAAGATGTTTACAGTCGGGTGTGGTGGCACATGCCTATAATCCCAGCACTTGGGAGGCTGAGACAGGAGGAGTGCAGGTTCCAGCCAGCCTCAATAATTTAGTGAGACTCTCAGCATCTTGGTGAGACCCTGTTTCAAAATAAAAAATAAAAAGGGCTGGGGGTATAGCTCGGAGGCAGAATGTCCCTGGGTTCAATCCCCTGTACCAAAGGGAAAAAAACGAAAAAATGATGCTTTCTTCCTGTCCTCTCTACTGTCAGCCCTGCTACCTTGGAGGTTGTGGTCTTCAACCCTGGAATGACCAGAGACCTCTGCCCAAACCCCTTAGGCTACTGGATGCAGAGCTGCAGGGTCTGAAGGGGTGGGGTTTACAGTGTCAGCTGAAATGACTGATCCTATCGAGGGAAACAAGGTAGCTACTCCATGAGAAGGAACGAGAATGCAGGGAGGTTTGCAGGGGTGGCGGGAAACCCTTGGCTACCATTTTCTGGGTAGAATCAGAAACCAAGCCTCCTGCTGGGACTGAGTGGGAGAGGAGGGCTGGAGTGTGAGAGAGGGGACGCGGTTTAAAACAGTCCGTGGAGAGAGTGCTGGTCAGGGCAGCGTGGCTGGGCACCGTGACACAAGTGAAGTTGGTGACCGTGGTATGTGGGACCCTGATCACGGTGGCTGGAAGACTTTAGTTAGGGTGCGAAGCAATCCAGGTATAGGTGTGTGTTTGTTTGTTTGTTTGGGTACTAGGAATTGAATACAGGGGCATTTTTACCTCTGAGCTACACCCCCAGCCCTATTTTATTTTTTATTTTTGAAACAGGGTCTCGCTAAGTTGCAGAGGGTCTCGCTAAATTGCTGAGGCTGGCTTAGAACCTGGGATCCTTCACTCTCAGCCTCCCAAGTACTGGGATTACAGGTGTGCACCACCACGCGCGGTTTTCAGGTATAGGTTTTGAGAAAGCAGACGATTGGGTTTTTCCAAAGTCCACATGAGAAAAGAAATGAGGATGGTTCCATTGGAGGACGACACGACCCTAGCTCCGGGCTCCCAGAATGCCTTGCAGAAGGAAGTGTTCCTGGTTGTGATTACAAGCCTCGGGAGGAGGGCTGGGGCGAATCAACGCTTCCGCAAAGCCGCACTGACATTATTGCTCGGGCGTTGTAAATGAATGCACATGTCTTTTGAAAACAACAGCATCGTTCATCAGTGGGGGACAGAGATGTCCCATTACGTTCAGAAAGATGTCCTGAGATGAGCAGTAGGCGGCCTGCGGCTCCGTGGGACGGAGGAAGGAAGGAAGGCCGGCCGCCATGGGGGCTCGGGAAGGGTCTGGTCACCAGTCCTGGGTCATTGGTCATTAGCGAGCGTCACGGATGGGGACTTTTATGGCTGGTCATCGTTTTCTGTAAATGAAAATTGCTCCTCCTCGCAGGGCAATTTAGTTCTATCTGGGTTGATCCAGGAAGGTCTTATTCATATTAACTGTGACATGCGTGAGTCAGTGGGTAATTGTCACTGGAGACGTGAAGAGACCCGCTGTCCTTGCAGGTCAGGGATGGACGTGCCAGCAGTGGGCACTCCGAGGTGGCTCGCGCTTCTCTGAGCGTCTCCGGGTGAAGCTGGTGGGCGATGGTGTTGGGGTGCGGTGGACAGTCTCCCACAGGCTCCTCTCCTCTCCGAGTTAATGAAGTCCCCTCGCCAGTTGTCAAGAGCCACCAAAGGAGGCTCATTTTCCCCTTAAGCATCTCGTTTCCTCGTTCGGTTTCTGTGTAGAGCCCAGAAGCGATGATTACAGCAGTAACAACACGTGTGACATTTTCCCCCTCAGTTATATCCCCAATTAGGCCTTTGATAATTATCTACAGGGAGTCCAGTATGGGAAAAGAAAAGCTTTCACTCGCTTACAAAGGCTTTCTAAAGTCCAAGTATATTCACGAATTTAAACATATTTTGAGCCAAGTGTGCTTGTCCATGCCTGTAATTCCAGTACTTGGGAGGCCAAGACAGGAGGATTGTAGGTTTGAGGCCAGCCTTAGCAACTTAGTGTGACCCTGTTTCAAAATACAAAAAGGGCTGGGGGTGTAGCTCGGAGGTAGAGAGCCCCTGGGTTCAGTCCCTAGTACCACAATAAAATAAACTTACATATTTTGTAGCATCTGGGGTTTTCCCTAAAAGGCTCAAAGCAACAAAAAAATGTGGCCCTTCAAAACATGGTAGAAGATAAATCATTCATGTTTGAAGCAAGGGGGAGAATGATTCTGCACTTATCCCAGTGGCCACAGACGCTCCTGGACACCCCGGTACCGTGTCCCAAGAGACCCACGCACAGTCCCTTCCCCGGCTCTGCCATCTCCTGGGTCCTCAGCTGTGTCATTAGCTGGTAACCGCAGCACCTTGTGTGTTACTATTAACTGCAAATTTCTTTTCTTTTTTTTTTTTGTGGCACTGGGGATTGAACCCAGGGGCATTCTACCTCTAAGCTACACCCCCCCAGCCCTATTTTATTTTTATTTTGAAACAGGGTCTCGCTAGGTTGATGAGAGTCTCAATATTTTCATTTTGAAACAGGGTGTTACTAAATTGCTGAAGGTCTCACTAAATCACTGAGGCTGGCCTCAAACCTTCAATCCTCCTGTCTCAGCCTCCCAAGTGCTGGGATTACAGGCGTGTGCCACCACGCCCGGCTTAACTGAAAATTTCAACACGGTGCCACAGCAGTGCAGGATAATTATGTCAGGCGAAAAAAAAATAAACTTCTCCATTTGATTATGGACGGAATGACCACAGGAGGCAAACAGTGCTGGCTGTTTGGCCGACGGACCGAGCAGCGCCCGCGGCCCCGCCCCCGCCAGCTGTCCCTTCCTGGGGGAGGACGACGGGGCACGGTGCAGATGGCCTCCGGTCTCTGAGGACAGGATGGAAAATGAGTGTCAGCGAGTGTGAATTCAGCGATTTGCTGGGCCTGATTTATTTCGCTGGCTGCATGAACTGTAAAATGAGTCATAGATACATAGAGATAAGTGGTGGTTTTTAAACATTAACCTAAAATTTGAAAGTTAGAATACCCATGGACTTAGGATATGCTTATAGGGGGCAAAGCGTCTGTGTTAATAAATGTAGATAAATGTCAATGTATATAAATAGCACCTTTTTTGATGGATTATATGTGTAGTTAAAAGGGTGAAATTGATGTGGAACAACTAACTAGGCGTGCTTATATCAACAGTGGTGGCCTGACTCACAGGGTTCAAGGTGAGCTTGTGGTCAGGGTGGACCCCAAGTCCTTCCCTTTTTTTTTTTTTGTGGTACCAGGGATTGAACCCAGGGGTGTTTTACCTCCGAGCTACACCCCCGGCCCTATTTTTTATACTTTATTTTGAAACCAGGTCTCACTAAGTTGCAGAGGGCTTCACTAAGTAGCTGAGGCTGGCCGCGAACCCGGATCCTCCGGTCTCCACCTCCCAAGTACTGGGATTACAAGTGTGCGCCACCACGCCCCGCAAGTCCTTCTCTTTTATTCTCCCTGATAGCCAGGCCTTGGCTGGGGGCCTCCACTTCTTAGCCCTGATGTGGCTGCATGCAGAGCAAGGGCAGATAAGGACAAAGAAAATTTGGTTAAATATAACATATTCAGCTGGGCATGGATGGTGCACGCCTGTAATCCCAGCACTTGGGAGGCTGAGACAGGAAGATTGAAGGTTTGAGGCCAGCCTCAGCATTTAGTGAGACCTTCAGCAATTTAGCAAGACCCTGTTTCAAAATGAAAAGTTAAAAGGGCTGGGGGTGTAGCTCAGAGGTAGAATGCCCCTGAGTTTAATTCCCAGTACCACAAAGACACAAATTATGTACGTGTGTGTGTGTGTGTGTGTGTGTGCATATATATGACATATTCTCTGGTCATAATAAACTTCTAAATTCACATATCATTATGAATCTTTCCTATTCAAAATAGGGCTCCACAATTTTTTGTAGGTTTAAAAATTTGTACCAAAATATGTGGCATAAAAATATCAAGACTTGTAATCCCAGTACTTGGAAGGCTGAGACAGGAGGATTGCAGGTTCAAGGATAGCCTCAGCGAGTAGTGAGACTCTCATTAACCTAGCGAGACCCTGTTTCAAAATAAAAATAAAATAGGGCTGGAGGTGTAGCTTGGAGGTAGAATGCCCCTGGGTTCAATCCCCAGACACACACACACACACACACACACACACACACACACACACACGTCTTTTAAAGTATCTATTTGTATCAGAGGCTGCTGGGCTCTGAATCTTCTCGCCTCCCCTCTCCCACCAGTTAGTTCTGAGCAGACTCCCATGAGCCTCGCATGGGGCGGCCTCAGCCTTGGCTCGTGCCCAGCCCAGGGGTGTAGAGAGCCCAAGGTGGTGTGCCCTGACGAATGGTGGACGGCAGCCGGCAGGTTCCTCCTGCCCTCTCTTTCCCTAGGAGATCAGCTCTGAGACTCCTCCGCACAGAAGCATCCGGCCAACCCAATAACACAGCCTCCTGTTGGCTTGTCTGGCTGCCTGACCCTAGCGTCTGCTTCCTGGCCTCGCACCCCGGGTTTGCTGCCGTCAGCACACTCCTCTAGGCTCTGCTTTGCAGATACCCACGCAGAGAGGAATCTGAGTTTATTTCAAGAAAAAAAAAAAAAACCCTTAGAGCTGAGCATGGTGGTGCACACCTGTAATCCCAGTACTTGGGAGGCTGAGACAGGAGGATCACAGGTTCAAGGCCAGCCTCAGCAACTTAGTGAGACCTTCAGCAATTTAGCAAGACCCTGTTTCAAAATGAAAAGGGCTGGAGGTGTAGCTTGGAGATAGAATGCCCCTGGGTTCAATCCCCCGTACCTCTCCCCTGCCCCCCCAAAAAGGAAGGAAACTATTTAATAACATTTTCATTTCCTACCCACAGAAATTAAATTTTAATATTCCATTACAACTTTAGCAATTAAGTCCACTGTCTCACGATGACACCCGCTGGAACTTGGCCCGCAGTGAGCGTGTTGACCTATGAACCCGAGGGCCAGGGCAGGGCGGAGGGAGGGAAGTGGACTTTGGGGTCTCCACCCTGTCCCACCTCCTACTGTGTGTCCTTGGGCAAGTTGTTCAACCTTCTGAGTCTGTCTCAGCCTCATTTGGGAAACAACCTGAATACAATAAAATAGAAATTAATGACGAATTTAAAAAAAGACCTTTCACCTGGAAATTTAAGAACTTCTAAGAACTCTTAAGCTAATAAGGAAACAAAATACAATTCAGAATGTCTTGAAATGATGAAAACACATCAAGATGTGTGTCAAAGGGAGATAAAACTCAGAAGAAAATTAAGACATTTAATCCCTGTATCAGTAAAAAATGAGAAAAAGAAAGCAAAGAAGTTAAAACACTCGACACAAAAAAAGAAAACAGACATACAAGAGAGGGCAAAAAAGTAATCTTTTGAAAATTCAGAGCAAATGGACAACGCTCTGGGAAGATTGCTCCAGGGAATAAGAGACAAGGCAAAAATAAACAATACTAAGACCACACTAAAAGGACAAAATGTAAAATACATACAGAATGTAAAATATATGTATAGTAAGAGAATATTATAAAAACTTCATGCCAATAACAATTAAAATGTAGCTTCAATGGGAAAATCTCAGAAAAAATAACTTGTTAAAACTGACTAGAAAAGAAATAGAAAACTCAGTCCTCCCCGGGTTAATTTATAACACAATTCTGATGAGAATCTAAAGTTGTTGTGTTTGTTTTGTTTTGTTTGTTTTCTTACAATGGATGAGTTGATTATATAGATCATTTGGAAGAATAAACAAGCAAAGGAAAATCCCCTCCAAAAGAGAAATGCAAGCCAGGTGTGGTGGCACACACCTGTAATCTCAGTACTTAGGAGGCTGAGACAGGAGAATCACAGGTTTGCGACAAACCCCAGCAACTTAGCCAGACCCTGTTTCAAAATAAAAATAAAATAAAATAAAATAAAAAGGTCTAGGGGTAAAGCTCAGAGGTAGAGTGCCTCTGGGTTCAATCCCCAGTACCACAAAGAGAGAATATGAAAAGGCTTGAGAGTTGGCTAGCCCTTCCAGATATTAAAACACATTAAAAAGCCTCTTTAATTAAAACAGTCTGGTATTGGCATGTGCATATTTAGACAGGCAAATCAAACAGAATAGAAAATTCAGAAACAGACCCAACAGAGCATATATATTTAATATACATCTCAATCAGTAGAAACAATTTAATACATGGTATTGAGATATCCAGAAGGTATATAAGAAAGAATACAAAATTAAGCCCAACCTTACATCATACACCAGAATAATTCCAAATGGATCCCAGATTTAGATGTAAAAGGAAGAAAATATGGGGAGAGTACAAGCAAAAACACCTTCCTATGATTCAATTTATTGATAAGTGAGTAAAATAAAATATTAGAAAAATTTAAAATATTAAAAATATGCAAGGTAAAAAAGACAAGCGTCTAGGTGGGAGAAACATTTACAATTTTTATCACAGACAAAAAGATCAGTATATTAAGTTAGACCATTTGAAATTGCTGGTATTTGGCCATTTGTGACTAAATGAAATAGCAATTTCACAGGGTTCAACTTACTACAAAGTATATAAAGAGCTTTAAAAATAAAATAGGAGCCCAGCATGGTGGCGCACACTTGTAATCCCAGTACTTGGGAGGCTGAGACAGGAGAATCGCAGGTTCACAGCCAGCCTCAGCAACTTAGTGAAGCCCTCTGCAACTTAATGAGACCCTGCTTCAAAATAAAGAATAAAAAATAAGGCTGGGGGTGTAGCTCAGAGGTAGAATGCCCCGGGGTTCAATCCCCAGTACCACAAAAATAAATGAATAAATAAATAAAATAGGGCCAAGCATGGTGGTGCATGCCTGTAATCCCAGTACTTGGGAGGCTGAGACAGGAGGATCACAGCCTTGAGGCCAGCCTCAGCAAGTTAGCAAGACTCTGTTCCAAAATGAAAAAAAAAAAAAAAGCTGGGAGTGTAGCTCTCAGGTAGAATGTCCCTGGGTTCAATCCCTAGTACCGCAAATAAACTAAAATGGGTAATACCGTCATGGAAGAATGGACTAAAGATATGAATACGTAATTGACCAAATAAACATGCAAACCGCTTTTAACCGTTTAAAGGTGCTTAAGCACACCCAAAGACACGTTACAGAAACGCAAGAGATCCACGCAAAGGCCACTTAGCGCAGCGCCATTTATAGGAGCAGAAGACTGGGGAGCAGCCAGAGGTCTTGATAGCTACGTCCTCCGCATCCACCCTCATCCCCGCCACCCCGAAATACCTCGCTGTGCTCAGGTCTGTGCATTTCCATAGACAGACAGTCCCTAACTCACAATGGCTTCACTCTATAATGTTTTGACTTTATGGTGTTTGTTAGGTTAATTGTATTATATGCACTTTCCAATTAGAATATTTTCAACAGAATATATGCATACCCATGTTCATAGCAGCACAATCCACAGTGGCCAAATTATGGAACCAACCTAGATGTCCATCAACAGATGAATGGATCACAAAATTATGGGAAATACACACAATGGAAATCTACTCAGCAATAAAGAAGAACAAAATAACAGCATTTGCAAGAAAATGGAAAATGGAAAGATCTGGAGAACATTATGTTAAGTGAGATTAGCCAATCACACAAAATGAAGGGTCATATGTTTTCATTAATATGCGCAACTTAGGGAGTAGTGGGGACACAAAAGGGACTCCAATGACAATGGAGAACCCTCAGTGGTGCAAGGGAAGGGTAAGGGTAAGAAAGTAGTGAATCCATGGAATTACTGTCATAAACAATGTGTATATATGAGATTATACCAACATCATTCTCAGTGCTACATGTGGGGGGGAGGTGGGAGGGAGGGACACCAAGAGCTGTGTGCATGTATGTTAACGCCAAACTGATACTCATTGTGATGTGAGACTACAATGCACCAATAAAAACATAAAAAAAAGAATATTTTCAACAGAAAAAAGAACACCCCAAATCTATTACCTGCCAAAGGCATGGGAGAGTTAGGCTCCAACCTGCCGTGGGATACATTCCCATCGTAAGCTAAGGAGTGTCTGTGTGGTTTTTGTTGTTGTTGTTTTTTGTTTTGTTTTGTTTTGCGGTACTTGGGGATTGAACCCAGAGGTATTCTACCTCTGAGCTACACCCCCAGCCAGATTTTATTTCTTATTTGGAAACAGGGTCTTACTTAGTTGCGGTGGGCCTCACTAAGTTGCTGAGACTGGCCACGAACCTGCGATTCTCCTGTCTCAGCCTCCCAAATCCTGGGATTACAAGTGTGCACCACCACGCCCAGCTGTCTATGTGTTTTTTTTAATTGGTGCATTGTAATCATACGTCTTGATGGGTTTCAGGGTGGTAGAAGTATACATGCACACATCGGTCAATTAGCCTTTCCCCAATTCCCACCCCCATCCCCTCCCCCTCCCTCCTTCTTGTGCCCAGCATAGTAGTTGACTTTGATATATTTGTGTCTGTACGTCCTGTGCATTAGGCGTTTCCCTCTTCTCCGCTCCCATCTCCCTCAGTTAGGTCTCCTTCTCTTCTCATCTGAGGTTTTCTCCATCACCCGCCCGTGTCCTCCATGGGGGGCCGTGGCTCACCTGCCACCTGCCCGCGTTCTCAGCACTGGGGGACTCTGGGGCGGGGCCATGGCTCACCTGCCCGCATTCTCAGCACTGGGGGGGCTCCGGGGCTGGGGTGTTGTGGGGCGGGTCCGTGACTCACCCACCCACATCCTCAGCCCTGGGGTGCTCCGGGGCAGGGCTGTGGCTCACCCACCCTCGTCCTCGGCGCTTGGGGGACTCCGGGGTGGGGCTGTGGCTCACCCACCTGTGTCCTCAGCGTTGGGGGTGCTCCAGGGCTGGGGTGCTCCGGGGCGGGGCTGTGGCTCACCTGCCCGCATCCTCAGCACTGGGGTGCTCCAGGGCTGGGGTGCTCCAGGGCGGGGCCATGGCTCACCTGCCCACGTCCTCAGTGCTGGAGGGCACCGGGGCGGGGCCGTGGCTCACCTGCCCGTGTCTTCAGCGCTGGGGTGCTCCGGGACAGGGCCGTGGCTCATCCACCGGTGACCTCCATGCTGGGCTGCTCCTGGGCAGGGCTACATCATCTTTGTTTCTCCTCCTTGCTCTCACTGTGGAAGCAGCGCACGCAGCCTGCTTCTTGTAGTCGTCTGTCATAGGTGCGGGTCTGGTCTGACTTGAGCTTCATCATGGTCCGGAGTTGAGTGCTTTTGATGATGGTCTGTAGTCGCTGGCTTCACAGGGATCTGCTGCTTCTTTGCTGGAGGTCTCTGGGAGCTGCGGTGCCGGCGTGGCCTTCAAGATGGTGCCACCACCGCCACTCTCCTTCTATGTGTTTTTAAATCTGTTTTTCAATTCATACACACACCCCTCACATGTGCACACATGCGCGTGCACACACACACAGAGCCCTGCTGAGTTTTGTGTTGGGATTGCGTCAAGTCTGTAGATTAATTCAGACAGAACTGACATCTTAGTCTCAATGTTTTGTAGTTTTCTATGTAGAGATCTCAACTGTCTTGTTAGATTTAATCTGCTTTTGGTATTCTTCGAAAACATTATAAGTGAAATATTATTTTTAAATTCATTGTTACTAGATATCCAAGTATAATTTTTAACACTGACCCTGTATTCAGTGACTTTGCTAAATTCATGCTTTAATCAGCTTTTTTTTCCATCATCCATCGCCGTGACCAAAATACCTAACAAGCACAACTTAGAGGAAGAAAGTTTTATTTAGGGCTTCTGACTTCAGAGGTTTGGGGGGTTTCAGAGGTCAGTCCATGGCCGGCTGGCTCGCAGCAGCACAATGGCTTGGAGGGGGGCTTTAGGGTCTAGAGGATAAGGAGGAAGAAAAGCCGTGCTCAGCGTATGGCAGCTGGGAGACAGACAGAGAGAGAGAGAGAGAGAGAGAGAGAGAGAGACAGGAAGCAGCCAGCGTAAGACACCATCCCCACAGCCACGCCCCCAGCAGGCCACCTTCACACCTGTGCTTCAAGGGACATTTTACATCCAAACCATAACAATTCACTTAATAATTTTACCAGTTTATCAGTATAGTTAAAATGTTTTTCTAGCCATCCCATCATGAGGTCTGTGAATAATGTCAGTCTGCTTCCTGCTTTTGAACCTTCATACCCTGCTTCCCCCTCACTTACTGCATCAACCAGGACCCACGATAGGGTTCCTGTATGGGCCCTTTGAGCATTAAGAATTCCCCCCCATAGCCCGGTGTGGTGGCGCACGCCTGTAATCTCAGTACTTGGGAGGCTGAGACAGGAGGATCGCAGGTTCGAGGACAGCCTCAGCAAGTAGTGAGACTCTCCTCAACTTAGAGAGACCCTGTTTCAAAACAAAAATAAAATGGGTCTGGGGGTGTAGCTCAGAGGTAGAATGTCCCTGAGTTCAATCCCCAGTACCACAAAAAAAAGAAAGAAAGAAAGAAAACATTATACTGAGTGCAAGAAGGCAGGCACGAAGGGCCACGTGTCACAATGAGTCCCCTTACACGACATGTCCAGAACAGGGGACTGGGTAGAGCCTGAGCCGGCCAGTGGTCTCCAAGGATGAGGGAGAGTCGGGAGCAGGGAATGACTACTGGTGGGCACTGGTACCTTTTGGGGCTGATGAAAATGTTCTGGAATTAGGTGGAGATAATATTTGCACAACCTTTCGAACACACTAAAGACACTGGGTTATCCACTTGCAAAGGGCAGGTTTTACAGTATGTAAATTATAACCCAATTAAAAAACTTGAAAACAAAATTCTGTCCTTCCTTGGGTATTTTCCACACACTGCTACGTCAGTTGCCTTGAATTTTATACAGGGGTTTTGCATCTTCACTGGTATATGAGGCTGGCCCATAATTTATTGGGGATTGAACCCAGGGGCATTCTACCTCTGAGCCACACCCTGAGCCCTATTCTTTATTTTGAAGCAGGGTCTCACTAAGTTGCAGAGGGCCTCACTAAGTAGCTGAGACTGGTTGCGAACCTGCGATCCTCCTGTCTCAGCCTCCCAAGTACTGGGATTACAAGCGTGCGCCACCATGGCCAGCTGATCCATTACGCCCAACCCATAATTTCCTTATTTAATGTCTTCATCCTGATTTAATGTCAAGAACGATGGGGATAGTTTTCCTTCTTTTCTTATTCTAACAGTTTATATAAAATAGCAATGACCCATTTCTTGGATGTTTGGTAAAAACTTGCCTATGAATCCACTGGAGAAAGAAAGAAACAAACAAGATCTCACTAAGTTGCTGAGGGCCTCACTAAACTGCTGAGGTTGGTCTCCAACCTGTTATCCTTCAGTCCCGACCTCCCAAGTGCTGGAATTACAGTGTGTACCACCACACCTGGATTTTCTTCTTAACTCTTATAAGAGATTTGTCTTATTAAACTTTCAACCATTTTTTCATTATAATAATGCATACATTTAAGATAACATACTTAGCTGGGCTCGGTGGCGCACGTCTGTAATCCCAGAACCTGGAAGGCTGAGACAGGAGGATCACAGGTTCAAGAACAGCCTCAGCAACTTAGCGAGACCCTGTTCAAAATAAAAAATAAAAAGGGCTGGGGGTGTAGCTCAGAGGTAGAACACCACTGCGTTCAACCCCCAGTACCAAAATAATAATAATAATAATAATAATAATAATAATATTTTTTTAAGGGCTGGGGTAGTCAGGCATGGTGGAGCACGCTTGTAATCCCACTACTTGGAAGGCTGAGACAGGAGGATCTGGGTTCGCGGCCAGCCTCCACAACTTAGTGAGACCCTGTTTCAAAATAAAGAGTAAAATAGGGCTGGGGGTGTAGCTCGGAAGTAGAATGCCCCTGGGTTCAATCCCCAGTACCACAAAATAAAATAATAAAATAAAATACATGGAAGGATGTGGGTAGATTTTATACAGGGGACTACAGAGCACCCTCAGGTGGACATGGGTGCCCTCCGGGGTCCTGGAGCCCATCTCCATGGTGACAGAGGGGACGGCTGTATTCACAATCAAGGCCTCTTGCTGTTCTCATGTGACCTGGGCCCAGGTCGTGCTGGTGGCAGGAGGCCCTGGACTTACAATTGGGCCTCACTGGGTTCCGCTGTGGGGTCTCACCTGAGGCCGGGGTCTTCTAACAGGGAGGGAGCCCATTTGGCCATCTATCTGAGACCTGTTCTCCATACACTATCAAGACTAAACCTGCTGTCAAAATTTCCATCATTCCGACTTCTGTGCCTACGTTGGGGTGGAACTTGGAACGAAGTTACACCCACTCGTTCTAAGTTGGGAGTCCCCGGCGTCTATTGGAAGAGAGGTCATAAAGTCACTTTCTGTGGGACACGGCCACCATGAGCCGCCATGTCAGGCCGGCTCCCCACTCTGCTTAAAGCACCCTCCCCCCACCAAGCTCCCGCCCGCCTGCCCTCACCTGACCCCCTCCCCAGGCCTGAATTAGGACTCTGACCCGTGGAGAAGCACCATCTTCTCTCGCATCTATAAACCATTTCTAAAAGTTGACCACACTTTAGGCTGAGAAAAATATCAGTAAATTGTATGGGATCAATCTCATACACACCATATTCTCTGAGCATAATGTAATCAATTTAGAATTTGGGGGGGGGCACTGGGGATTGAACCCAGGGCATTCTACCTCCAAGCTACACCCCCAGCCCTATTTTTTATTCTTTATTTTGAAACAGGGTCTCACTAAGTTGCAGAGGGCCTCACTAAGTAGCTGAGGCTGGCAGCGAACCCAGATCCTCCGGTCTCCGCCTCCCAAGTACTGGAATCAGCAAGCGTGCGCCACCATGCAGGGCAGAATTTTTTATTTTTTAAGATAGCTTTGAAGAGAAAAGACCGCAGCCGCAACACTGCAAGAAGAGATGGAAATGGAGCTGTTGTTTTGCATCTCATCTTGTTTGTTCAGAGTTTCTGGAAGGCAGCAGAAAGGAGCAGATCAAATGTTGAGGTATTTCCCAGCACTTAAAAATGTTTGACGCTCTTGCCGAATGTGATGGCTCACGCCTGTTATCCCAGTCCTTGGGAGGCTGAGACAGGAGGATTGCAGGTTCGAGGCCAGCCTCAGCCACTTAGTGAGACCCTCAACAACTTAGCAAGACCTTGCTTTTTGAAAGGCTGGGGGTGTAGCTCAGAGGTAGAATGCCCAGTTTAACCCTGTGATTTTAACCATTCCTTTGGAGGACCTGTTCTTGGATGGTGCCCCAACTCTGTCTCCTGCATATCTGGGTGTCCCCAGGTTTCTCCTGCCGTCCCTGCTCTCCTGCCGTCCTGCCTGTTCCCCCGTGTGACCTCGTCTCCCGCGCCCACGCATGACTGTCAATTTTGCCACTTGACGCCTGGCGAATTTCATCGGCAGTGCCGCCGTAGGTGGAATTTTTATAAACTTGTTTTGTTCGTAGCTTCCGACTCGCCATGGATTCCATCCTCCTCCACAGGTCAGGAGACGGAGCCTTTTATGAAGTTTCCCCCTCGAGACTGGAAAGTTGGCAGCCGCGTAGTTTCGAAGCGAGTCGGAAAGTCTGGGTCCGGCTGGCCACGCTGCCCTCCTGAACATGAGGTACGTTTACGAGTTTGTTTATAAAAACCCAGAGAGCCGAGCTGTGTTTACTTGGCTCCCGTTGGAATTCTGGTCATACCAGGGGGTGGAAACTCATCACAAGTAATGCCCCCCATCCTTCCTGCAAGGGTGAGCGCCCCCCAGAGGGAGGGCACGAGGTTCAAGAAGTCAGCTGCCCGGGCAGGTCGGCTTTTTTGTTGTGGTTGTTACTGGGGATTGAACCCAGGGGCATTTTACCTCTAAGCTACACCCCCAGATGTCTTATTTTTTGTTTTGAAACAGGGTCTCACTAGGTTGCTGAGAGTCTCGCTACATTGCTGAGGCTGGCCTCAAATCTGAGATCCTCCTATCTCAGTCTCCCATGTACTGAGATTACAGGCGTGTACCACCACGCCTTGCAAAGGGTAGGTTGACTTTAACTCCATCATGATTTGGTTACCCGATTTTTCTCATAGTTCTTTACCTCCAAAATAGAGTTCCCAGGATGGCCCCTTTCCAGAAAGATCCAGTATTAGGACCTCGCAGTGTTTACAGGAGTGCAGAGAAAGCTGTTAGAGGAAATAGGGTGGATTTGAACTCAGGTACGAACCGTGAGGATGGAGAGAGGGCCGTCATAAAGGCTGGCAGCAGGGACAGACAGAAAACCAGTTCCTGAGTTAGCACTGGGTTCTTGGAGCGAGGAATCCTGGGCATAAAAATAAAGAAGCTGGCCTGGTACTTGGGAGGCTGAGTCAGGAGGATCACAGGTTCAAGACCAGCCTCAGCCTAGCAAGATACTGTTTCAAAAAAATTTTTTTTAATTAAAGAGGACTGGGGGTGTAGCTCAGAGATAGAACACCCCTGGGTTTGATCCCCAGTAACACACACACACACACACACACACACATACACGCTGAGTCAGGTCCAGGCCAGCTCTCGGTTCAGTCCATGACGATCTCTGGGGCCCCAGACACCGGTTGTACAGAGGCCTCCTCTAGCTCATGGAGCACGGGGCTACCCAGGAAGACAGTCATGGGAGCAAGGGCCTGCCCTTCAGCTGGACAACTGAGCCGGGGCCAAGGCAGCCTGAGCTGTGCATGGGGAGAGGAGGGCCTGCAGGCGTTGGGGTGTATGGGGCAAAGCAAACACAGCCCGACAGCACGGAACAGGCTTTATTTAGGAATAAAACCTGGAAGGGGACATCTGACCAGGGAGAGAGCCCACGAGAGTCAGAAGCCCGGCTCCTTGCAGGCTCGGGGCTTTTTATGGGGCACGAAAAGGAGGGGGGTACAGGAGTAGTCGTGTGAGCCACTGGTTGGTGTGCTAGTGGCCAGGTCATCGCGGGGCAGGGCAATGGTCAGGGGCGTTTTTCTTTCTTTGTTCCTTTGTTCTCAGTCTTCCTCCGGCATGACCTCATGGCCAGTCCTCCCAGTCAGACCTCACAGTGCCCACACCGGGGGCCTGACACATCCTCATGAGCTCTGGGGGGGAGAGGACTCTCAGATGGCGCGCACTGATGTCACCATTGCAGACGTCTACACTTTACCAGGGAGCAGGGCTGTCCTCAGTGTCACTTTCTGAGTGAGGAGACAAAGTTCCGAGGCAGAATCGTCCCCAGTGCAGCACAGCTGCCCACAGGAAAGCTCTCCACATCGGTGTGCGGTTGCAGGCTGCGGGTGCGGGGCGGGTAGCAGGGACAGGTGGGACTGGCAGGTGAGTTGAAGGTCCCAGGCCATGGTCGCAGGACAGGTAGCAGGGACAGGTGTACCTGTCCTGGTGAGGTGGCTGCAGGAGGGTCCCCAGCCCACCTGTCCCTTGCGCACACTGGCACCTGACCGCAGGGCCTGGGCTCTGCTGGGAACTTTTACTGGAGCAACACCTCGAGGGACCTTTCTTTCTTTCTTTCTTTCTTTCTTTCTTTCTTTCTTTCTTTGCTTCCTTCCTTCCTTCCTTCCTTCCTTCCTTCCTTCCTTCTTTTTTTTTTTTTTTTGCGGTACCAAGGATTGAACCCAGGGGCATTCTACCCCCGGGCTACACCCCCAGCCCTATTTTTTAATCTTTATTTTGAAACAGGGTCTCACTAAGTTGCGGAGGGCCTCACTAAGTAGCTGAGGCTGGCCATGGATCCTCCGGTCTCAGCCTCCCAAGTACTGGGATTACAAGTATGCGCCACCATGCCCGGCTCTTTTTTTTTTTTTTCAGGCACTGGGGATAGAGCCCAGCGGCATTCTACCTCCGATCTTCACCCCCAGACTTTTTGTTTTTTGTTTTGAAACAGGGTCTCGCTAGGTTGCTGAGTCTCACTACATTGCTGAGGCTGGCCTCGAACCTGCAATCCTCCTGTCTCAGCTTCCCAAGTACTGAGATTACAGGTGTGCGCCAGCATGCCGGCTTCGATGGAGTTTTCTGAAAGGGGCAGGTGCAGGGGCTGTCCTGGAAAGGCACGTACTGTTGATATGAAAGAGAAGGGCCCACCTGCCCGGCCTGGAGGAGCCGGCCAGTCCAGGCGCTGGAGGAAGCCAGCTCCCCCACCCTGGGGGTGGACGGCCATCTGCGTTCCTTTGCACTTTTAATTCCGCAGGGCAAGAAAACTCAGGATTCCCAACCTCTGATTCCTTTGGTCTATAGGTTGCAGGGAAGTGCACGCTGCAGGCTCGGGGACCCCCCAGAACTGTGTGGACGGGAAGAGGGTGCCGCTCCTGTGCGGGCTTCTCTGTGTTGCCGGCTTGTGCCCGTATTGTCTTTCATCTTATGCAGGGTCTCTGAGTGGTGGAGATGAAAATGTTGCTGGAAATAATTAGAACTGGGAAATGGAAAATGACTTCTCAGCCAAGGGTCTAAAGTGCTCTTGGGAGCCGGGCGTGGTGGCGCACGCTTGTAATCCCAGTACTTGGGAGTCTGAGACCGGAGGATTGCAGGTTTGAAGCCAGCCTCAAACTGGCTCGAGAGTTACTGAGAGCCTCAGCAACTTAGCGAGACTCTATTTCCAAATGAAAAATAAAACAGAGCCAGGCGTGGTGGCACATGCTTGTAATCCCAGTACTTGGGAGGCAGAGACCGGAGGATCCGGGTTTGTGGCCAGCCTCAGCTACTTAGGCCCTCCGCAACTTCGTGAGACCCGGTTTCAAAATAAAGAATAAAAAATAGGGCCGGGGGTGTAGCCCGGAGGTAGAACGCCCCTGGGTTCAATCCCCAGTACCACAAAAATAAATAAATAAATAAAAACAAAAAAATAAAGTGCTCTTGGAATTCTCTTAATAAATTCTTTTTGTCCATTTCAGAGTCTCGTGGAACCACATCTACTGTGGCCCTGAAGCTTCCCAGAGGGGAGCAGCGCTTGGCGGGGGGGGGGGGACCATGGCAGCCCCACAGGCCGAGGAACAGGCTCCTGATCACAGAGTCTGCAGGGGGAGCAGGCCGCTCACTGGAGCCCCTCTTGCTTTAGTGGAGCACTTTTTTGGGGGCAGGTACTGCAGGTTGAACCCAGGGGCGTTCTACCTCCAATCCACACCCCCAGACCTATTTTATTTTTCATTTTGAAATAGGGTCTCTCTAGGTTGCTGAGGGTCTTGCTAAGCTGCTGAGGCTAGCCTCAAACCTTAGATCCTCCTGTCTCAGCCTCCCAAGCACTGGATGACAGGCATGCACCACCACACCTGGCTTTTGGTGGAACTTTGCAATGAATGATGGCCCATTAGTCACACAGTGATCAAAAAATATCAGCCATGATGGAAAGTGGTCTCTTTGTCTTCAAGACTCAGCCCTGGACAGAGCTCTGATTATCTTCCCTCAGATCCCTTTCAGCCGGTGTGTGGTGGCACACGCCTGTGATCCCAGTACTTGGGAGGCTGAGGCAGGAGGATCACAGGTTCATGACCAGCCTCAGCAACTTCGTGAGACTCTTAGCAACTTAGTGAGCCCCTGCTTCAAAATATAAAATAGGGCTGGGGATGTAGCTCAGAAGTAGAGTGCCCCTGGGTTCAATCCCCAGTAACACACACACACACACACACACACACACACACACACTAGGCATCCTGATGAAATGTACACTCAGTGATTTTATATTCTTAATGATTCACCAAACACCTTGAACACCATTTGTTTTCCAAGAGAGAATTCATTTAATAACTGAACAGAGTGTTCAGAGACTAATTACATCCCCAGGTTTACCCAGAGATGGCCATCCCAATTGCTTGGATAACAAAATTCTCTCTGCTCTTCTGCGTGAATGTAGCTCCACCTTGGTCCTTTACAGTGTTTATCAAAACTCCTCACCACCCTCCGAGGCCCCTGCCACCAGCCCTGCCATTTCTCCTGCCTGAAAAGGAGCCAGCAAATTGTTCTACAGACTCCTCCAAAGGTGCTTCTTAGGAGAAGCAACAGGAGGCAACCGGCCTCACTTGGTGAAATGTGCACTACATGAGCGACCGACATGGCGGGTCGCACAGGGACGTGGGGAGTTGGGCAGGATCGGTCCATACCCCAGAGCCGGCCAGAGGTGAAGCTCAAGGTCATTGTGTGGGCTGTTTCCAAAATATAGACCTTCGAGTAAGGAATCTAATTTTATTTGAAAGCAAGAACTGCTGCTAACCAGGTGGCTCGTGAATAGATAAGTCCGATCCATTGAGCTGAAGTTGAAAAACAAGTTTAATGGGGTAAAAAAAAATCTCTTGAAGGAAGAGAACAACGTGGGCTGTGTTGAGGCCCTCGGTGGAATTCCGCTCAGCAGGAGCGACTGTTTTCATCAGAGAAAGGATTACGGAGCTCTGGAGGGAGGCTTCCAAGAAACAGCAAAACAGTCCCGATTCAAGTTGGGTTAATAATGAGGTGTCTGTCTCCTGAACGCTGAGCCCCAGCGCGGCCGAAAGTGAGGAACCAGGAATTCACTGCAGCGGAAAACAAAGCCGGTTAATGAATCCCACACGATGAGCAGACAGAAGGGACGGCGCGGTGGGGGGCCGGCCGAGATGTGTGGAGGTGGGGGTGGGGGGCCCACATGCACCCTCGATGGTCAACTGCAAATGAAGGCAAAGCTCCTGGCAGAACCCCGGTTCTGGACACATCGCTACCATGAGCAGCCAAGACGGAGCCACAGCCTGGCTCCTCAGAGAGACCCGACTGATGTTGGAAAGATTAGCGGTCACGAAGCGATGCTCCAAGTTGTGCGAAACTAGAACCTGCGATCCTCCCGTCTCGGCCTCCCAGGTACTGGGATGACAGGCGTGCACCACTGCGCCTGGCTCGCCCCCCATCTTTCCATTTCAGTGCCTTATAAATTACTGAGGGAGTCCCTTCCTGGACAAGAACTATGAAATAGGATCCATTTAAGCTCCTAATGACTTCAAGGGTCCTTCGTGAATGGTGAGAAGACTTGGAACTCAGCTCTAAACCACACACAGCTCCCTATTGTAAGACACTGCAGTCATTTGTGGACACCATAGTGCAAGAGAGGGGCTCCCCGCTGCGCATCAGGACCTAATCACAGAACGCTGAGCACCGCGGGGAATGCTGGGCTGTAAAGGCCTGTCCTTCTTCTTGCTCTTTAACTCATTTTTATTATAAAAGCTGTGCATGCTCATTGTAAAACTACCTCCCCTCATAAAGAGCACCCAGGTGCCTGAATTACAAGAGTTACTGTCACCTGTCCCACCTGGATCCCACCGCACGAGGCTCGGCCACTCTTAAAGTCCAGGACATGGTATGCCAGACCTTGCACAGACTCCTTAAACATGTGCCTCTTTCCCCCCAAGAATCTAGATACAAGTTAAAGCCAACATGTGAGTATTTGTTTCTCTTGAGCTGTATTTTATTATTTTATAGTGTGTGTATATATGTGTGTGTGTGTGTGTGTGCGCGTGCGTGCGTGTGTGTGTGTGTGTGTGTGTGTGTGTGTGTCGTGTGTACATGGTACTGGGGATTGAACCCAAAAACATTCTACCTCCAAGCTATACCTCCAGCCCTTTTTAAAATTTTTATTTATTTATGAAACTGGGGATTAACCCGGGGGTGGGTATTCTACCTCTGAGCTATACCACCAGCCCTATTTTATTTTTTACTTTGAAATAGGGTCTCACTAGATTGCTAAGGGCCTCACTAAATTGCCGAGGCTAGCCTCAAACCTGCAATCCTCCTGTCTCAGCCTCCCAAGTTATAGTTAGATAGAAAATGTCCCCTAAAGAGCTCATTTATTAGTATTCAGGGTTAAGCCGGGCGTGGTGGTGCACGCTTGTAATCCCAGTACTTGGGAGGCTGAGACCAGAGGATCGGGGTTCACGGTCAGCCTCAGATACTTAGTGAGGCCCTTTGCAACTTAGTGAGACCCTGTTTCCAAATAAAGAATAAAAAATAGGGCTGGGGGTGTAGCTCAGGGTTGAATGCCTCTGGGTTCAATCCCTAGTACTGCAAAAATTAAAAAAAAATCAGGGTTGATATAATTGAGACATGAGGGCTATAATCCCAGAAGTGGATAGATCCATCATAATGGATTTACCTGGGTGGTACCTGGCAGGCGATAGGGTGTGGCTGGAGGAGGTGGGTCCCTGGGGGTACAGCCTTGGGGATTGTGTATATGGTTCCTCCTCCCCCTGCTCTCTCTCTTGCTTCTGGCCTCCTTGATGTGAGCACAGCCCATGTGCTCCCCCCCTCTCTGCTTCCTGTTGCCATGCCCTGAGATCTGCGGTCCCCGGCCTCACATAGACTGAGCCTGAAACCATAAGAAAATAAATCTTCTTTCCTCTAAATTATGTGGCCAATCTTTTAGATTATAGCTGCAATGCTGACAAATACAAATAACGGTAGCAGGGAAGGGGGATTGCTGCTATATCTCAGTCTGACCATATGGATTGTGAGTCTTTGGAACTGGTTTGTGAGAGGAAACTGGAAGGGCCAGAATGTGGCTAGAAAGGTGAATGGTGGAGACTGTGCTCAGGAGATTATGGACGGCAAACAGGACTCCCTAGGGAAATGGAGTAGAGGCCATGTGTGTTAAACTTTGGCAAAGAACTTACCCGCATTTTGCCCGTGTCCTGAAACTTTGTGTGAGGCCGAATTTAAAGACGATGGGCTGATTAAATTGGCGGAGGAAATCTCAAAACAGCAAAACATCCAAACTGCATCATGGATAGTGATGTCTGCATTCAGCAAACTGTACACCGAATTGTGGGAGCAGAAAGTAAAACAGAGAGTCTTTAGAGATTGGCAGTTTGGCCGGAAAGGGGTGTGTAAAGCTGCGGCCCAGAGAGATGATGTCATGGAAAGAAGGAAGATGGTGGAAAGGAAGGGGGAAGCGGCAGCCATGATGGAGGCGGGGCCAGCGGTGTCCGTGATGGAGGCAGCAGATGGAGTTAGGACCAGGGGCAGCCCAGATGAACTTGGGGCCATTTGCTGCCTGGATGGAGCCGGCCCAGCAGCTGTGATTAAGGAGGGCGTGACTACCTTTTCTGCTGGCGGCCCATCTGGGAGCCCACGTAATGCTGGCCTTGCTAGAAAACGGAGGCCATGGAGGCTCCCCCACAGGTTTCAAAGGAAGGCCTGGGAATCCAGGCAATGTGGGGCAGGGTCAGAATCCCTGCAAGCAGGCCCAAACATTCATAAATAAGCTCTTTAGGGAACTTTTTTTTTTTCGGTACTGGGGATTGAACCCAGGGGCATTCTACCCCTGAGCTACATCCCCAGCCCTATTTTTTATTCTTTATTTGAAAACAGGATCTCACTAAGTTGCAGAGGGCCTCACTAAGTAGCTGAGGCTGGCTGCGCACCTGGGATCCTCCAGTCTCAGCCTCCCAAGTACTGGGATTACAAGTGTGCGCCACCACACCTGGCTTTAGGGGACATTTTATATCTCGCTATAACATGGGATGACAGGCGTGCACCACCACACCCGGCTACTAACGGGTTCTTCTGAACCATGATCGAAACCAGGAAATGTCCCCTCAGAGAAGCCACCGCGCTGAGCGCCACAGGCTAGAGCCAGAGCTGCGCTGCCAGCTCTCCGCAACCCCACAGCTGTCAAGGGGACCGTGGCTAGAGCACTGAGACCGCCAGCCGGCTGGACCGTGACAGCTTGGTCAGTCGCTGACTGCACAGGTAGGTGACATCGGTGGTGTTTAGGAATCCGGGGGTTCAGGACACAGGTTTAACTGCAGGAGGGGAGCGCGGGAGCCCAGAGATGGTTGTTTCAAACCAGTTCAGAGTTTTTTTGTTTGTTTTGTTTTGTTTCATATTGGAGATTGAACCCGAGGGCATTCTACTTCTGAGCTACACCCCCAGCCCTATTTATTCTTTATTTTGAAACAGGGTCTGGCTAGGTTGCTGAGAGTCTCTCTAATATGCTGGCCTTGAACCTGCGATCCTCCTGTCTTGGCCTCCCAAGTACCGGGATTACAGGTGTGCGCCACCATGCCTGGCTCCAGTTCAGGTTTTTTGAGGCTCTTTTAGGAAAACCTGAAAGGAAAGATAGTACAGAGATTTCATTTTAAACTAGCAGGACAACATTAAATAAGAAGTCTGAAGAACAAAAGAGTGTTTAGTCTCTGCACTCCTCCAAAACTCCAGGACCTCCTTTTCTCTAACTGTGCTCCCTGTTCCATCCACCCAGGAGCACTAGGATGTCTGTCCAACTCGCCATCCCTGACACAACGAAGCAGGCTCTGGGGGACAGTTACAGCGTTCAGAATGACCCCAGCAGGTAGTTAGTCATGCCAAGGCAGGAGAGCCACCGTCCAAGAGAACAGAAGAGCGGACGGAAGCTCTGCCTCTTGTCTGGGCCTATTTAGGCTGCCCTGTGGCGACCGAAGCTTTTAGGTCAAACGATGGTGCTGTGGTTTGAATATGGTTCTCCCCTCAGGACTGGAGCTGAGGCTTGACTCCCAGTGCGCCCTGTTGAGAGGGCTTGGGGCCTCGACCCCTTGATTAGGGTGTTAAGAGAGATTAATGCCAGCCGGGCATGGTGGCACACGTCTGTGATCCCAGTACTTGGGAGGCTGAGACAGGAGGATCGCAGGTTTGAGGCCGGTCTCAGCAACTCAGCGAGGCCCTCAGCAACTTAGTGAGACCCTGTTTCTAAATAAAAAATAAAATAGGGCTGGGGATATAGCTCAGAGGTAAAATGCCCCTGGGTTCAATCCCCAGTACCACACACGCAGAAGGGGGGATTAATGCCGTTCTCCGGGGAGTGGGTTTATTCTCGAGAGAGTGGGAGGTTATAAAGGAAGGCCGCCCTCCTCTTGTCTCCTCTGTGCATGCTGCTCCCCTCTGGCTTCCGCCACGTTATGAAGCAGCCCGAGGTCCTCAGCAGATGCGGCCACCCGATCGTGGACGTCCCAGCCTCCAGAACCATGGGCCCAAATAAGCCTCTATTCTCTGAAACCCGATCAGTCTCAGGTATTCTCTTATAGCAACAAAGATGGACTAATACAGATAGGAAAGGGGACCCGGGCGCGTGGCGCACGCTTGTCATTCCAGTACTTGGGAGGCTGAGACAGGAGGATCGCAGGTTCGCGGCCAGCCTCAGCTACTTAGTGAGGCCCTCCGTAACTTAGTGAGACCCTGTTTCAAAAATAAAAAATAAAAGGAATGAGGGTATAGCTCAGAGGTACAACTCCCCTGGGTCCAATCTCAAGTGCCAAAAAAAAAAAACCAAAAAACCTATAGCCAGATAAAAAAGGGGACCCAAGAGGTCTCATGGCCTTGGCCAGACATAGCATACACGCAAAAATTAAATACGAAGGCAAGTTCTCCCAAGCAGAGGAAACAAGGACTTCTAGAACTACAATAAGTAGTTTTTGATGTTGCAAATCAGTCCCTATCAATCACCAAGTAAAGAATATTTACCAAGAATATAAGTCTCTGACAAGTACGGTGGGGTTGTTTGGGGACAAAAGACAATCATAAGCAAAACAAGATTGAACGGCGTAAGTCGTTGTATAATTAAGTGCTCAATTATGTAACATAGACAAGCGAGTTCAGAGGAGATAGATGAGGGTTATGGAGGGAAGGCAAACTTTAAGAATCAGTATGATTTGAATACGTCGCCAGGAAAGAGTGCAGAAGCAGGAGAGAGCAGAGGCCGGCCACAGACAGATGTGGTGTAGATGAAGGGGAGTGAGTTGTTCAAGTGGGGAGAGGGAAGCAGGTGGTGGAGAGCCCAGAAAATTAGACCAAAAGTTTATGCTTAGGCCCGGCATGGTGATGCACATCTGTCATCCCAGTACTCGAGAGGCTGAGACAAGAAGATGGCAGGTTTGAAGCCAGCCTCAGCAACTTAGCAAGACCCTGTTTCAAAATAAAAAATAGCTGGGCGTGGTGGCTCATGCTTATAATCTCAGTACTTCAGAGGCTGAGACAGGAGGATCACAGGTTTGAGGCCAGCCTCAGCAACTTAGTGAGGCCCTCAGCAACTTAGTGTGACTCTGTTTCCAAATAAAAAATAAAATGGACTGGGGCTGTCTGCACAGTGTGAAGGTACTGGAGATGAGAGGTGATTAGGTCCTGGGGGTGGAGCCTCTTGAATGGGATTAGCACCCTGGAGACCCTAGAGAGCTCCCTCTTCCCTTCCACCCCCCAGGACAGCAAGAGTGGGCCTCTGTGAGGTTCCACAAGACACCAGCTGTGCAAGGGCCTTCCCCAGCTTCCGGCCTGCAGATCTGTGAGCACTGCACTGCAGGCAAGCGGAGCCCTCGGCCCACAGTGCTCAGGTGTGCGTTAGCTTTTCTCCCTCCTATCCTGCTCTCTTCCTGCTTCCTGGAATCACTCCCAGATGAACTACCAGCTTGGGGGACCCGAACTAAGGCACATGCTATAGAAAACGCCAGGAAGCCATAACCAGGAAAGTCAGCTCCGTAGGAGAGGAAAGGGTCGCCCAGGGAGGCCACTGGGGAGGGGCTCGTGGCTGGAGACACTCTAGGCCTGGCCACTGGGTGCGTGTGTGAGGAATCATTGTGTTCGCTTGGTGCCCTGTACAAAAACCACAAATTATTAATTCTTGGCAACTCTTAAAATGTGAGAATTTAAAAAAATTTTTTTTTTTTGCGGTACCGGGGATTGAACCCAGGGGTGTTCTACCTCCGCACTACACCCCCGGCCCTATTTTTTTTACTCTATTTTGAAACCGGGTCTCACGAAGTTGCAGAGGGCCTCACTAAGTAGAGAGAGAGACAGTGAGAGAGAGAGTGAGAGAGAGCTGAGGCTGGCCGCGAACCCGGATCCTCCGGTCTCCGCCTCCCAAAGTACTGGGATTGCAAGCATGTGCCACCACTCCCGGCTTCGAGAATTTAAAAATTTTTTAAATTTTATTTATGTATTTATTTTGGTACTGGGGACTGAACCCAGGGGTACTCTGCCACTGAGCTACACTCCTAGCTCTTTTATTCATTTTTTACTTTTATTTATTTATTTATCTATATATTTATTGCGGCACTGGGGATTGAACCCAGGGGCATTCTACCTCTGAGCTACACCCCCAGCCCTATTTTTTATTTTTTATTTGGAAACAGGGTCTCACTAAGTTGTGGAGGGCCTCACTAAGTAGCTGAGGCTGGCCGTGAACCCAGATCCCCCAGTCTCAGCCTTCCAAATACTAGGATTTACAAGCATGCGCCACCATGCCTGGCTTCATTTTTTATTTTGAAACAGGATCTCACTAAGTTGCTGAGGCTGGCCTCAAACCTGCTGTCCTCCTGTCTCGGCCTCCCCAGTACTGGGACTACAGGTATGCACCACCACCGTGCCCAGCTATAAGTTTTCATTAGTTGTATAGCTAGTGCTTAAGTGTGTAGACTTCTGATTAGAAAATCCAGAATTTTAATACATTGAACAATAGATCAAAGGCAAAAGCCACTTGAATGTGAAAGATCCCAGCAATATATTGTCCAGCGGTTTCTTCTTTCAAGACCCAAGCAGACAGCTGTGCAGTCCTATGAAACCAGCAACTTAGGAGGCTGAGGCAGGAGGATCACAAGTTTGAGGTCAGCCTGGACAACTTAGCGAGACCCTGTCTCAAAATAAAAATAATAAGGGCTGGAGATGTAGCTCATTGGTAGAGCATCCCTGGGTTAAGTCCCCACTACCGCACGTGCACACATACACACACACACACACACACACGCACATGCACACGCACATGCACACGCATAGACAGAGGTCTGCCGGGACTTCTCCGTGAATGGCAGACTAGACACCCTCCCAGGTAGGAAGCAAGTAAAGCAAAGGTTGGCCGGGGACTCTCCCGGGCTCTGAGCGGCAGGCCGGGCCTGGAGGGTCAGCACGGGCTTGTCCACGAGGGCCTGCGCCTCCTGAGTGGCGGCCCCTGCCTGGTCCCAGGAGCTGCCCCCTAGTTGCCAGATGGCGCAAATCAAAATACAAGGTGCCAAAGGTGGCTGGAGTACACTCGTATGAAAATATTATCCCTGTTTATCTGAAGTTCTAATTTAAGTGGACATCCTGTATGTTACCTGGCAACCCTGTGTCCCAGGGCGGCAATACTCCAGGCCACAGACAAGGGTCCCCCAGTCCTGGGTTCTAGAACCTCTGAGTCCCCAGCATGTGAGATCCCCACCTCTGCGCCCCCGGCCCGTGGAGAGCAGGCACGCCGTCAGCCATCTGTGTATGAATGAGTGAACCCCCCGGGGACTGGAAGCCTGGGTCCCGATCCCTACCGGTTTCTGATGGAAAGAAAAATGGTGGGGAGCCGGGTGTGGTGGCACACGCCTGTAATCCCAGTACTTGGGAGGCTGAGACAGGAGGATCGCAGGTTCATGGCCAGCCTCAGCTACTCAGTGAGGCCCTCTGCAACTTAGTGAGACCCTGTTTCAAAAACAAAACAAACAAACAAACAAACAAACAAACCGCTGGGCATGGTAGCGCACGCTTGTAATCCCAGTACTTGGGAGGTTGAGACAGGAGGATCCGGGTTCGCGGCCAGCCTCAGCTACTTAGTGAGGCCCTCCGCAACTTAGTGAGACCCTGTTTCAATATAAAGGATAAAAAATAGGGCTGGGGGTGTAGCTCGGAGGTAGAATGCCCCTGGGTTCCATCCCCAATACCATAAAAATAAAAAATGGTGGGAAGAGAAGTCTGATGGTTGAGTGAGGTTAAGGTACTACAGACTTCAACACAACACCTGGCACAAGATCTATTATTTAAAATGATGTTATTCAGCCAGGTGTGGTGGCGCACGCTTGTAATCCCAGTACTTGGGAAGCTGAGACAAGAGGATCCAGGTTCGCGGCCAGCCTCAGCTACTTAGTGAGGCCCTCCGCAACTTAGTGAGACCCTGTTTCAAAATAAAGAATAAAAAATCGGGCTGGGGGTGTAGCACAGAGGTAGAATGCCCCTGGGTTCAATCCCTAGTACCAAAAAAAAAAAAAAATTAGGGCTGGGGGTGTAACTCAGAGGTAGAATGCCCCTGGGTTCAATCCCTAGTACTGCAAAAAATAAATAAATAAAAAATAAAAAATAAAATGATGTCATTCATAACACCCATGTCGCTGGTGTTTGCAGAAAGTGTGTTCACAAAGTAGAAGGAAAAAATCCAGCCGAAGGGTGGTGTCGGACGCCGCCCGCGCAGCGGGAGAGGTGGGCCTCTTCCGCCACCTTGTGGACACCTGGGAGGGCGGCGCCTCGCCCCGCGCCTCGCCCCACGCGACTGTGTGCACCCCGGCTTTCCTCCGCACCTCAGGGCCCCGCAGGTTGGCACGGTCATCCCCGCGTGATGGTCTCTGGGGTGCTCTGGCCTCGTCTTCATTCTCTCTTCCTCTTAGGTTGCACTGCGGACTGAGCAGGGCGTGGCCTCCAGGTGTATGGGGCGGGGTCCTGGCTGCCTGCCTGTCACCTGTGGGCACCCAAGCTCCGGGGTGTGGCGGACCCCTGCACCCCACCGGCCTCTGGGCTGGCTGACCGTCCTTTCCGCACTGAGGCTGAGGGCCCTCATCCCCGTCCTGCGGGGCCATTTGCTTTATTGACAAGACAGGGGAGGTCTTTCCACACAAGGGGGGAAACACCATACTCTCACCTGTCCCTGGAAGGGTTAAAAAAGGAAGGCTCTAGACTTGGAAGACTAAAAAAGGGCAGAGTAATTTATTTATTTATTTATTTATTTATTTATTTATTTTGCGGTACCGGGGATTGAACCCAGGGGCTTTCTACCTCCGAGCTACACCTCCGGCCCTATTTTTTATACTTTATTTTGAAACCAGGTCTCATGAAGTTGCAGAGGCCTCACTAAGTAGCTGAGGCTGGCCGCGAACCCAGATCCTCTGGTCTCCGCCTCCCAAGTACTGAGATTACAAGTGTGCGCCACCACGCCCGGCCAGATTTTATAAATTCTTTTCTTTCTCAACAATGCCTAGATTTCCAGCCTGAGTCTTACTGAAAAATCCTTTTGTGAATATCAGAAACTAGATACTAACTTTTGTTTCCTTGGCATCCCTGCCCGCCCCTCCCTCCCCGAGACTCCCCAAGCACCTAGGAGCTACGGAAGCCAGCTGCCACCCGCCCATCTCCTCTCCTGGGCCAGGGGCCCGCACCGCCCAGCACCACCCAGCACCGCCCAGCCTCCCTTGCAGCACCCATGGGTCCCCACCTGGGGAGTGTGAATGGAAGCAGGCTTCTTGCAGGCCTGGCCCCACCCGCATGTGCTGTCTGCCCCTCCCAATCCACCAGGCAGGGGAGACGGGAGCCCGGGGCCCCCACCCATCAGGGACACCCCTTCGGAGGGCACCTGGGCTAGAAGTAAGTTTCTATTGTGTTAATGCCCCAGACGGAGAGTTTATCAGTGGCTGTCTCGAGCTTTCTGCTAACTGTGTAGCAGGTTGTTTGTGTTCAAGTGCAGAATAGAAAAGCACACTGGAAGCCGGGAGTGGTGGCGCACGCTTGTCATCCCAGTACTTGGGAGGCTGAGACCGGAGGATCCGGGTTCGCGGCCAGACTCGGCTACTTAGTGAGGCCCTCTGCAACTTAGTGAGACCCTGTTTCAAAATAAAGAATTAAAAATAGGACTGGGGGTGTAGCTCAGAGGTAGAACGCCCCTGGATTCAATCAATCCCCAGTACCACACACAAAAAAAAGAAAAGCACATTGGTATTTTTTCAAACTCTTACCTTTTTTGTGTGTGTACTACTGGAGACTGAACCCAGGTGCATTCTACCTCCAAGCTATACCCCCAGCCCTTTTTTTTTTTTTATTTTGAAACAGTGTCTTGCTAGGTTACTGAGAGTCTAAGTTACTGAGGTTGGTCATGAACCTACAATCCTCCTGTCTCAGCCTCCCAAGTCCTGGGATCACAGGTGTGCACCACCACGCCCAGCAAACTCTTACTTCTTTATAGAGATAAAGTAAGTCAGAAGCAGTTCTGCCGTGGCGCCTTCTCCGTGGCTCAGCCAGTCTCAGCTACAATTCTCCTTGCCCCCTCTCCCCAGTGTGTGGGTCACTGTCTGCCTTCAGTGGCTCTATGTGCGCGAGAATCACCCAGGACCATCTTTGAGCTCCAGACCTGTATCCCCAGTGGCCCGAGTGCTTCAAAGGACTCTCAGAGTCAGCGTGTCCCAAAGGTCACCCCAGCCCACCACCTGGCTCTCCTCTCCACCAGCCCTCATTCAGTGCTCAGGTTGGAAACGTCTGCATCTTCCTCCCTCCTTCCCTCACCTGCCACCTCCAATCCATCCCCAAGGGCTGCTGGGTTTGCTTCTTAAATACCCAGCCAGTCTATCACCTCTGCCCCTCCACTGTCTCCCCCATCCTCTCCCTCCCGGGCCGGTCTGAAAACTCCTACCTGGCGCAACCACCTGGTCCCTGACTCCATTCAATCTGCTTTCCACCTTAGCTTTATGATCTTTGCAAAATAGGAATATGATGTGTGTTACCAGCTCCCCTGCGTGAAACCTTTCTAGGCTTCTCCTTGCTCTTAGAAAATGATCACAGGCATGTGGCTCAGTGGTAGAGCACTTGCCTGGCATGCATGAGGCCCTGGGTTCAATCCCTAGCACCACAAAAAAAGAGAGGGGGAGGAGGAGGAGGAGGAGGAGGAGGAGGAGGAGGAGGAGGAAAAGGGCAGCACATCTGCCTTCCAGCCCCGCCCGCCCTCCTCCACCCTGTGCTCACCTGTTGTCTCTTCGCCAGGAGCTCTGCACACCTGGCCCGTAGTGTGCCTCTCAAATGTCACTTCCTCAAGGAAGCCTCAGCCCTCCCAAAGGGGTCAAATCCCCCTATTACGAACTCTGATCCGCCCACATGTCCCCTCTACAGCAATCCCTGTGGCTGTATCTCACTACAGACTGTCTAATTATTTGGTTTATCCTTATCTGATCAGCCCCCCCCTTCTACCCCAGGGCCTTTATACTTGCTGTTTCCCATGCCTGGCAAGGCCTCCCCCAGTGTGAGTACGGCTGGCCCCATCAGTATTTCTTCAAAGGTCCGGTGCGGTCTCATTGACAGCCCAACTTAAACCTGACACGTCACTTCTGCTCCCGACCCCCCACTCCCTAACCCCTTTCTCTGGAGTTGTAACTTTTGGGGGAGCACTGGGGATTGAACCCAGGGGCGTTTTTACCTCTGAGCTACACCCTCAGACCTTTAAATTTTTTTTTTTATAACAGGGTCTTACTAGGTTGCTGAGAGTCTCACTAAGTTTCCGAGGCTGGTCTTGAACCTGTGATCCTCCTGTCTCAGCCTCCCAAACACTGGGATTACAGAAGTGTGCCACCATGCCCAGAAGTTGTTACTTTTAAAAAAGTTTTTTTAATTGATAAGCAAGTAAAAATTGTGTGTATTTATTTTGTGGACAACATGATGTTTTGATATATGTGTGCATTGTGAAATTGCCAAATCAAGCCAATTAACACATGTATCACTTCACATTGTTTTATTTTGTTTTGGTGTGTGTGTGTGTGTGTGTGTGTGTGTGTGTGTGTGTTAAGAACACTTGAAATCTACTCAGTAATTTCCAAGTATACAGTATATATATTTTTTTCTCTTTTTTTGTGGTACTGGGGATTGAACCCAGGGGCCTTCTACCTCCAAGCTACACCCCCAGCCCTATTATTTTTATTCTTTATTTTGAAACAGGGTCTCACTAAGTTGCAGAGGGTCTCACTAAGTAGCTGAGGCTGGCTGCGAACCCAGATCCTCCTGTCTCAGCCTCCCAAATACTGGGATTACAAGTGTGCGCCACCAGGACCGACTTCCAAGTATACAGTATATTGTTAACTACAGTCACTATGCTGTATAGAAGATTTCTTAATCCTGCTAAACAAAAATTTTGTGACTTTTGAAAGAGTTTCTATCTTCTGGCATACAGTGTATTTATTTTATCTTGCTTAATGTGTATCTTCGTCTCTAAATGTCACTCCACAGGGGTAGGAACTTCTTTTGTTCCCATCCGTGTCCCCCATATTTAGAATAGATCCTGGCACGTGTAGGCACCTGATATGTTTGTTAAATGAATAAGTGAGTGTAGTATACTATTTCTAGGCAGGACCAATGCCCATTTAGTGCCATGGGCACAGTCTTAGAGGGCACATACTATTTATTTGTGAACAAACATACGACTGTATATTTATAAATGAAAGCATAAAAATGTGTGCCTTTCTTTTAAAATCAGAAGAAAGCCGGGTGTGGTGGTGCACACTTGTAATCCCAGTACTTGGGAGGCTGAGACCGGAGGATCCGGGTTCACGGCCAGCCTCAGCTACTTAGTGAGGCCCTCTGCAACTTCGTGAGACCCGGTTTCAAAATAAAGAATAAAAAATAGGGCTGGGGGTGTAGCTTGGAGGTAAAATGCCCCTGGGTTCAATCCCCTGTACCAGAAAAAAAAATAGGGCCGGGGGTGTAGCTCGGAGGTAGAATGCCCCTGGGTTCAATCCCCAGTACCGCAAAAAAAAAAAAAAAATAGTAAATAAAATCAGAAGAAAAAATAAGCAGTTTTAGGCCCGGGATAATGTTTTTATACTATTAACGCATCCGTCTGTAAATCGACACGGCGGTAGAAGGAGTGATGTCATGTTTTACGGGGCTCCCGGGGCGTGGGCACCGACCCCGGTCCCCGGTCCCCGGTCCCCGGGCCGCTTTAAGGATGCTCTGCGGCCGCGCGGGATGCAGTGACGTCACGGCCCCGCCCCCGGGTGATGCTGCAGTCGCCGCGGCGGGCCGGGCGGGCCGGGGGCGGCGGGCCGGGACCCGAGCTGCGCCCGGGGCGCCCAGGAGTCCGGCCTCGGAAAGGGATGCCTCCCGTCTGGACCCACAGGTACCGCGTCTCCTCCCGCGCCCTCCCGCGCGCCCCGGCCCGGTCCGGCCCGGCCTGGCCCGGCCCCAGCAGCACGGCTAGGCCCCAGGGGGTCCGGCTGCCAGAGCGGGCTGCAGGCTAGCACCAGACCTTTGTTCTTCTTGGATGCCTAGCTCGTCGAGCGGGACAGGGAGCCCCGGCCTGGCCCCCGGAGCGCGCGACCCTCGGGCCCAGAGGCAGGTGCAGGGGTGGCAGGTTCCCTTCACCCCACTGGCAACCAGAGGAAACCTGGGAATTTGCCCCCTGGCGTACGGTGTGTTTACGGAGCCCGAGGCCGGTCCCGGTCACCTGGGCAGGTGTCATCAGCTTCCGGTTCGCCTCCTGCCTGGGGCTGAGCCCTCTGGTTGGCCAGGGGCCCTGGGGTAACCTCCCCTAACAAGATCCCACCGATTCCTGCTGCTGGAGTCACCGCCCAGTGACAAGCCCAGGTTGACACCAGACGCTGATAGGCAGCTCCCTGCAGCTCCCCACCGCTCCGTGATTTCTGGAGTGTCTGTGTTTGTTTTTTAGCTCTTGCAAGGAAGTAGAGTCAGGTGCTATTGAAAGCCAGTGCAGCGTGCTCCCAGCCAGAGGTTGGGGACGAGCTGGCCCTCCAGTAGGGGCTAAATTGCTGGCATTTCAGAGAGATGAGCCCAAATTTTAAGTTGCTGAGGCTGGTCTCTAACCTGCGATCCTCCTGTCTCAGCCTCCCAAGTACTGGGATTACAAGCGTGCACCACCATGCCCTGCTAGGAACTGCCTCCTAAGTCTACAGAGGTTTAACTTGTTTTGTTTTGTTTTTGTTTTTTGTTTTTGTGGTACTGGGGATTGAACCCAGGGGCATACTACCTCTGAGCTACATCCTCAGCCCTATTTTTTTTTTTAAACAGGGCCTCACTAAGTTGCTGAGGCTGGCCTCAAACCTGCCATCCTCCTGTCCCAGCATGCACCACCACGCCCAGTTTGTTCATGAAACTTGATTCTAGAAGAGGTTTTTTGTTTTGTTTTTTGCTTTTTTTTCTAGTACTGGAGATTGAGCCCAGGGGCATTCTACCTCTGAGCCACACCCCCAGCCCTATTTTATTTTTTTTATTTTGAAACAGAGCCTTCGCTAAGTGGCTTAGGCTGGCCTCAAACCTTCAATCTTCCTGTCTCAGCCTCCCAAGTACTAGGATTATAGGCATGTGCCATGGCGCCAGCAATAAATATGTTTTCAATAAAAATGGTAATACTAACCTTCAAATTCAAAGAGGAACCCTTAGTGAAGAACTTTCTGGAGCTCAGGATGAACTGTGGTGGGTTTAACTGGGGTGGGTGTTCTTCCTTTTTTGGGGACAGGCTGCAGGCCTCGTTTTCAAGCTGGGGGTGGTGAGAGGTGGTGGAGGACTGGTCATATTACAGGTAGAGAAGCGGGCTGTGGCCATAGTCCATTTTTACGCAAGGTGAAAAAGGTTCCCCTTTCAAAAATATACTTCTGCCATATGCTGTTTAAAGTGGAAATTTAAGCCGGGCGTGGCGACGCACGCTTGTAATCTCAGTACTTGGGAGGCTGAGACCGGAGGATCCGGGTTCGCGACCAGCCTCAGCTACTTAGTGAGGCCCTCCACAACTTAGCAAGATCCTGTTTCAAAATAAAGAATTAAAAAATAGGGCTGGGGGTGTAGCCCGGAGGTAGAATGCCCCTGGGTTCAATCCCCAGTACCGCAAAAAAAAAAAAAAGTGGAAATGTTTTCAAACTGGGCCCACAGAAGTTCATTCCAAAATTCAAGCATGTGCATTTAAGTTCAATTTATGGGGTGGCCCACTGATAGGAGAGAGAGGGCGAGGTGCTGTGTGCTTGAGTGGGGAGCGGCTGGGTAGAGAGAGGAGAGGGACTTGTCCCTGAGGGCAACGTGGGCTGTGACCTACAGGTGGGGTGGACCAAGCCCAACATACCTGTGCCGAAGGTCTCGCCTCTGACTGGCGAGGAGGCGGATGGTCTTATTATGCATGTTGGAACCGGTGCTCGACGTCTGTGCTTTTGATGAATGGAGCTCCAGGGAAGAAGGGTTTTGGGAAGAAGGCCCCGGCCAACTGACGGGTTTTACCATGCAGGAGCGCCAGAGCTAGACCAATGAGAAACAGAAGCTGAGCTTTTTCTTTTTTTCTTTTTTTGCAGTACTGGGGATTGAACCCAGGGGCATTTTACCTCCGAGCTACACCCCCGGCCCTATTTTTTATACTTTATTTTGAAACCAGCCACGAACCTGGATCCTTCGGTCTCAGCCTCCCAAGTACTGGGATTACAAGCGTGCGCCACCACGCCCGGCTTAAGCTGAGTTTTTCAAACACGTAATCCTGATTTACTCTTAAATGAATTCTATTTTCAATGAAGCATTACCTCTCTACCTAGTTCTTAGGTCCATCTGTTCTTGTTTTATAGGAGAGCGTGGTATTTTCCTAAGGTCCCAAGATGAGTCATTTATAGAAGTGACATCAGAACGAGTCTCTGGCGATGTCATTCCTGGTCACCTTGGTGTGAAACCCATCTCTTTGTAGGCCTTCCAGGCCCTTCATCATTAGCTAATGCCACCTGGTGGCTTTACTTCTCACCACACCCACCGCACCCAAGGGCTGATCATCTCATTTCCTGTGCTTTTTCACCTAACGCAAGGGCAAAAACTGGGTCTATTTTATCTCTATAACCTCAGCATCTTAGTCCTCAGTACTCAGTCAAATTGGGAGGTTGGGTGGGTGGCTGGATAAATGGATGTTTGGAAGGGTGGGTGAGTAGATGGGTGGATGAAAGGATGCGTGGATGGAAGGATAGGAAAGGTGGATGTGTGAATGCTTGGTTAGATGGATGAGTAGATGAATGGAAGAGAGGATTGATGGATGGATGGATGGATGGATGGATGGATGGATGGATGATGGATGATGGATGGATGGATGGTAGAATGAATGGATGGATGGTGGATGTATGGATGTATGGATGTATGGATGGATGGATGAATGGATGGCTAGATGGTAGATGGATGGTAGAATGGATGGATGG
>PVJS01006754.1:0-10464 GCA_004027185.1 Glis glis
GTACTGTAAAAAAAAAAAAAAGTGCACTTGAAGGGCACGCATTCTTCTGCAATTTGCTTTCTTTATTAAACATGAAGTTTTTTTTTCTATGTTGGAACTACAGTTTTGATTCTTTTATTTTCTCTCTCTCTCTCTTTCTCCTTCTTTCTTGTGGTACTGGGGATTGAACCCAGGGGCATTCTACCTCTGAGCTACATCCCCAATCCTATTTTATTTTTATTTTGAAACATGGTCTCGCTAGGTTGATGAGAGTCTCTCTACTTGCTGAGGCTGGCTGGGAATCTGCAATCCTCCTGTCTCAGCCGCCCAAATCCTGGGATTACAAGTGTGAACCACCACACCCAGCTTGATCCCTTTATTTTAATGACTATATTGTTAACAAATTGATCACAATGTATTCAAGCATTCACTGAACATACAGGCTGTCTCCCATTTTTCACTATTACAAGTTGTAGTACTGGGAACATGCCTGTGTGTGTGTGAGTGCGTGTGTGTGTGTGTATGTGTGTGTGTGTGCATGAGTGAGCATTTCTCTAGGAAATACAGCTAGATGTGAGATTCCTGGGTTGTAGGATGCACATACCTTCAACTTTATTAGATATTGCCAAATTGCTCTCCAAACTGATTGTACTAAATTACACTCCTTCTGACACACTATAAGACTGTTCATTTCTTCACATCTCTGCCAATCCTTGGTATTTTCAAACTTTATAATGTTTGCCAGTCTGATTAGGGTGAAATAGCATATAATTATTGTTTCAAAAGCCTGTGTTCTTAACCACTGCTCTTACTGTCTACACTTCTTGAAGTTTCACTTATGTAAAATGGAAAAAAGACCTTTTTTCTATTTCTTCGAGCAGTAATAAATCCTCCGGTGTAATATGTGAATGCGTTTTGTAAATATGAGTGCCACTTTCGTACAGTGCTGGTGGTGGGAGAGAAAATGTGTACAGTTTCTATGGCAGGGCAATTTGACAAAATCTATCAAAATTTCAAATGTATGTGTATTATCTTTGAACTTAAAAATAATTTCAAAATTATAGAAAATTTGCAAAAGCAGTGAAAAGAATTCCTGTATACCCAGGTTGTCTAAATGTTAACATTTTAGCATATTTGCATTATAATTCTCAATATTCCTCCCTTGCCTCTCTCTTTCATATCCTTTTTTTCTCTCTATTTATATGCATGTATTTGTAGATGTGCATACACATTACTTTTCCAATGATTTTATCTCTGAAAATTTTCCAAAAACATACTCTGTTATATCACCATAGGCAAATTGTTAAACCCAGCAAATTGACATTGGTATAATCCTATAACTTATGTATTGTATTCAAATTTTATCCAGTGAGTTATTAATGTCTTTCACAATAAAATAAAATATTTTTCCTTCTCCAAGATCCAATCCAGTCATTCATTGCACTTAGTTGTCATGTCTCTAATCTCTCCTCTTTTTTTTTTTTTGTGGTACTGGGATTGAACCCAGGGGCATTCTACCTCTGAGCCACACCTCCAGCCCTATTTTTATTTTGAAACAGGATCTTGCTAAGTTGCTGAGGGTCTCACTAAGTTGCTGAGGCTGGCCTCGAGCCTGCGATCCTCCTGTCTCAGCCTCCCAAGTTCTGGGATTACAGGTGTGCGCCACCATGCCCGACTGACCTCTTTGTTTTCTGGTAGGTATTTCTCAAACCTGACCACTTTCTCAGCTGCTAACAGAGAGTGGAGGAAACGTCACCATTGAGTGGTCAATTCTGAAAAGAAACCACTTACCCTATACAGCAAAGGGACTGATGTTTTCCAAAGGAAAGATCTAACTGTTCTTTAATTTATCAAAACGTGGCAGGGCACTGATGATTTCAAATGCAAATGTAACCTTTAGGCCCCAGAGGCAAAGAGAGTGATCCAACCAGTAGGTGGTTCATGCTGAATTCTTTTCTGACAAACACTGCATTTATTTTTTTGGGGGGGTTATGTATAACTGCAAATTTTGAGGAATTCCTATACACCCTACATGTGAAGCAAACTTACATACAAGATAACATCTATACTTCCCCCTTCAGATCCAAGAAATAAATGAACAGCTTTGAGGGGCCACGCATCATGAGCGTGGTGGCCACCTGGAATCCCCACCAACGCATCCCCATTTTACAGATGGGAAGACAGACTCCAAGCCCTGAAGGAGCTTGACCATGATTATGTGAGTATTGAGAGGCAGGAAGGGGATTTAAAAACCCAGGTATCTTGAGTCCAATCCAAGTATACTACTTCCAGTATAGAAGTAGATATAGAATACATAAAAACGAAAAAACAAAAAAACGTGATTTGTGGGTTGATTATATTTCTGTGAGGGCCCCAGGAGCATGGTGTCATTGTAGAGGGAAAAAGATATTGATGGCTGAAGAACTTGGTTGGGAATAGAGGGAAGGGAAGAAAAGGGAAGGGAAGAAAAAGAGAAGGGGGCTTTGACTCATCTTTCTGTTCCACCAAGCACGTGCTTTGCTGGATTGCTGTTTCCACTTGGCTCTTGTGAAATGTTCATTCCCTCTGTGACTCTGTTGTTGGATCCGGGGCACAGAGTGTTAGGGATCAGCTTGGTTAAACAGGATGCACATGGCTTCAACATGACCACCCCCAACTGCAGTGGGGCAGCTAGGTTCCAGTGGAGGGAATAATTGGGGCTGGCTTTTGGAGAAGTGGAATTTGGGGAGAGAGAGTAGTCCCTGGTGGTGACTGACCGGATACTCAGATTGTATTGACTTGGTGCCTCGCAGCCTTAAAGATGGAACCTTCACTAAAGCATGAGTACTTAAACACAGAGTGGACAATGTAGATAACACTGGGTGAGGGCTCATTGGTACAGGATGCTCTAACCCTGACTATTGGCCATGGAAGCTTTGCATCCTGCAACCCCTACCTGCCAAAGCCCTATCAGTGGGTGTGGTCCAGCCTGGGATATCCCTGAGGGACAGCTAGGCTAGACCCTTAGGAACATACTGTGTTCACCCCAGAAGGTTCTGCAAGACAGCACTGCTGATCCCATTTATCTCTACAGTAATAAGCAAACTTCCATGAAGTGAACTTCCCCCTCAATTTTTTTTTCAGAGTTTTATTTTTAACTAAAGGAGAAGGAATTTTATATCAGGTAGAAGTGTGTTTATTTTTTCAATTTCTTTCTTTTTTTGCTGTACTGGGGATTGAACCCAGGAGCATTCTACCTCCAAGCTACACCCCCTAGCCCTATTTTTTTATTCTTTACTTTGAAACAGGGTCTCACTAAGTTGTGGAGGGCCTCACTAAGTAGCTGAGGCTGACTGCGAACCCGGATCCTCTGGTCTCAGCCTCCCAAATACTAGGATTACAAGCGTGCGCCACCACGCCCGACTATTTTCTCAATTTCTGAAGTCCCCATATCACCACCTCTGAGTGGTGGACATGAGCACTATTCCCAACCCCCATTACATCATGTGGGGATTTCAGGAGATTGGATTTGCCAGGTATCTTCAGCTCCATATGCCTATGTTGGTGGTTGGAAGACAAGAAGAAACACAAAGTAGGAAGTGGATAGATCTATTTCTTTTTCTATAACAATTGAGTTATTATATTATTATATTCTCATTTATATTAATTGAGTTTTCCCTAGACTTGAATTTCTTTCCTTCCTTCCTTCCTACCTTCCTTCATTTCTTACTCTATCTCTCTTTTGCTTCCTTTCTTCCTTTTTTTCCCCCTTTTTTCTTTTTGGTAGTACTGGGGCTAAAACTCAGGATGTTCTATCACTAAGTTATACTCCCAGTCCTTTTTATTTTTTTTAATTTTGAAACAGGGCCTTGCTAATTTGGCCAGGAAGGCCTTCAACTTGGGATCCTCCTGTCTCAGCCTCCAGACTCACTGGGATTACAAGTTGCCCCACAGCGCTCAGCTTAGACCCGTATTTCCTAAGTGTGATGCTCTGAGATACGCCCCACCTACAGCTGGCTCTGCTGGAGGTCTTATGGAGGAGAGAATCCCTGTACCGCGGAGCTGTGGGGAGAAGCTTAAGGATGTGGCCTGCTAGTTTCCTATCTCACTTTATTTTTTGCGGTACTGGGGATTGAACCCAGGGGCATTCTACCTCCGAGCTACATCCCCAGCCCTATTTTTTATTCTTTATTTTGAAACAGGGTCTCACTAAGTTGCAGAAGGCCTCACTAAGTAGCTGAGGCTGGCTGCAAACCTGCGATCCTCCTGTCTCAGCCTCCCAAGTACTGGGATTACAAGCGTGCACCACCACGCCCGGCCTGTCTCACTTTATGTAAGTATAGAGAAGAGAGGTGAATACAAGTACAGAGGGTACTGCAGAGGAGGCAGGCGGGTGGGCGTCTGCTCAGCTACCCGGCCAGAATCACTTCTCCTACCCGACCCACCGGAGACTGACATTTAGACAAACTCGTCCCCAGCCGCAGCGCGGGCGCCTGCGCGCCGGGCAGGGCTCCGAAAGGCTCTGGCGTCTGTTTTGTGGAGCCTCGTGCCCACATACTGGGATGGCTTGTTTTCATCCAATAGCAATTAGCACCGTGGTAAATGTCTTGTGCTCTGCGCTAATTCGGAAGAATAAGCATGTCGCACTCTGCCAAGAATTGCAGCTAATGACAGAGGGCTCCGGGCCACACCTGCCCTTTCGTCGGGTTTTGTTTTAAAATGAGGAGTTGGTGCAACCCGAAACACTGCATGCCCCCCTTAGTTAGGGACAACCATGGAGACCCAGGGGAGGTCTGGTGGGGCCTGTTGCTAACCTGAGGACCAGCTTCCTGCCAAGGAGGAGGCGAGCAGCAGGGAGCCCAGGCGGCCACTGGCAGCGGCACCTGCGAACCAGGTGGACCCGGAGATGCTCCGCGCATGTGCAGAAGCCGGGCTCATCCCGCCGCGGACGCGGGATGGGGATGAAGACCTGGGCTGACCCGCTTTCAGCTTGGGAAGTTCGCTGATTATTCTTTCCTTCGAGCCTCCCCATCTAACCCGGCGTCTGTTCTTCCTCTAAGAAGGCACACTTTGCTCTAATTTGGCATTTATCATGTAATGATTTCAGTTTTTTTTTAAGTCAGGCCAATTAAAGTATCATTTACATTTAGGAAAATTCTTTTTTTTTTTTTTTGGGTACTGGGGATTGAACTCAGGGCATTCTACCTGCGAGCTACACCCCCAGCCCTTTTTTATTTTGAAAAAGGGTCTTGCTAAGTTGCCAAAGCTGTCCTCAAACCTGTGATCCTCTGGTCTCAGCCTCCCAAGTACTGGGATTCCAGGTGTGTGCCACTGCACCCGGCTAAATTCTCCCTTTAAAGTGTATAATTCAATGAGTTTTGTCAAATGCAAACAGCCGCATCACCACCACTACAATCAAGGCATAGAGCATCTGGACTATCTCTAAAAATTTCTTCTTGCCTTTTCTTTTTTTTTTTTTTTTGCGGTACTGGGGATTGAACCCAGGGGCGTTCTACCTCCACGCTACACCCCCGGCCCTATTTTTTATACTTTATTTTGAAACCGGGTCTCACGAAGTTGCGGAGGGCCTCACTAAGTAGAGAGAGAGAGAGAGAGACAGAGAGAGAGAGAGACAGAGAGAGAGCTGAGGCTGGCCGCGAACACGGATCCTCTGGTCTCCACCTCCCAAAGTACTGGGATTACAAGCGTGCGCCACCACGCCCAGTCCTTCTTGCCTTTTCTTATCAATGTCTTGTCACGGCCCCAGCCTGGGCAGCAACAGATCTGGTTTTTGTTCTATGATTCTGCTTTTTCCAGAAGGCCATATAAGTGGAATCTTTCAGTAAGTGTTTTTTTTGTTGTTAAGAGGGTCTCTTTCATGTAGAAAGATCCGTCCACAGTATCCTGGGTACTAGCCCTCAGTCTCTCTTGTTCTTTTTTTTTTTTTGGTACTGGGGATTGAACCTAGAGGCATTCTACCTCCAAGCTACACACCCAGACCTATTTTATTTTTATTTGGAAACAGAGTTTTGCTAGGTTGATGAGAGTCTCACTGAGGCAAGTAGTGAGACTCTCATCACCGGGCATGGTGGTGCATGCTTGTAATCCCAGTACTTGGGAGGCTGAGACAGGAGGATCGCAAGTTTGCAGCCAGCCTCAGGAACTTAGTGAGGCCCTCTGCAACTTAGTGAAACCCTGTTTCAAAATAAGAAGTAAAATAGGTCTGGGGTGTCGCTCAGAGGTAGAATGCCCCTGGGTTCAACCCCCAGAACCAAATATATATATACTAGGATACAGGCATGTGCCACTTCGCCTGGCAACTCAGTCCCTTTTTCCTGCCAGGTGGTGCTCCTTGGTAAGGACGCGACATGGTTTATTTCCCAGCAGATGGATGTCTGGGTTGTTTCCACCTCTTGGTTACTATGAATAATGCTGCTATGAACATTCAAGCGCAGTCTCCTGTGGGCATCTATTTTTAGTTCTCTCGGGTAGATTCCTAGGAGTGGGACTTGCTCCTTGGTCAAGTGTTAAGCTCTATAAGAAACCACTGAAAGCTGGGCGTGGTGGTGCACGCCTGTAATCCCCGTACTTGGGAGGCTGAGACAGGAGGATTGCAGGTTTGAGGCCAGCCTCAGCAACTTAGCGAGGCCCTCAGCAACTTGGTGAGACCCTGTTTTAAAATAAAAGATAAAATAAGGCAGGGAGGGTAGTTCAGAGGTAGGATGCCCTTGGGTTCAATCCTTAGTACTGTGAAAAAATAATAAAAATAAAAATAAATAAATAAAAGAAACCACCCAAATATTCTCCAAGGTGGATGTACCACGCGTCGCCAGCAGCAACGTATGCAAGGGACAGTGTCCCCACTTCCTTATTTTTTATTTTGAGACAGGGTCTCATCGAGTTACACAGAATGCTTTGAACTTGCAATCCTCCTGTCTCAGCCTCCACAGTCCCTGGGCTCTGAGTGATCACTGCTGGGGCCATGACAGGACATGAAAAGGACAAGAAGGAATTTTTAGATTTTTAGAGATGGTGCAGCTGCCCATACCTTGATTTTGGTGGCGGTGGCTTAACTGTTTACACTTGAGACTGTAAAGCTTAAACATTTTTAGTTGCTCAAAGGATCTAAAAGTATCTCGTGGTTTTAGGTGGTGTTTTCCTAATGACTCATGGGGTAGAGATTCTCTTCATGTCCTCATTTATTTATTTTATTTTATTTTATTTTTTTGTGGTACCGGGGATTGAACCCAGGGGCATTCTACCTCCAAGCTACACCCCTGGCCCTATTTTTTATCCTTTGTTGAAACCAGGTCTCACGAAGTTGCGGAGGCCTCACTAAGTAGCTGAGGCTGGCCGCGAACCCAGATCCTCTGGTCTCCGCCTCCCAAGTACTGGGATTACAAGCGTGCACCACCACGCCCGGCTCTTTCCTCATTTATTTTAAAAATCGCTTTGATCCCGCTCTGTCCAAGTCCTCGCTGAAGAGTTTTTGTGCGACTTTTTTTTTTTCACCAGGGACTTGTCAGATTCCTGCCTATGCGCCTAAAAATGGGGAACCCAGGAAAGGCCAGGCAGCTCATGAGCAGGGAGGCGCCTGGAGACAGCAACTCCACCCGGTTCACTTCCTCAGCACAGAGTCATCTCAGGGCAGGGACTGAGTCTTTGCGGTCCCCAGAGCATAGCCAGCTCAGGGTCACACGCACGTTGATGGTTGACTAGGCAAGACGGTGGCTCCCGCTCCAGGAGTGTGCATGTGTGCTGGGAGACCTTAAAACCAGAGAGGGTTGACTTGCCCTTAGGAAGAGAGTTTGCCCTATGCAAGGCCTGGGTGCTCTGAGAGATCAGCGGTCCCTATCAGCTTACTCATTAGTACCAGGTGGGGAGCATGTACAGTGCGCATGCCCAGAGCCAGAGGCGGCTTTACCTTGAAACTAATGAGACTCAAACTTCAGGGCCTCGTTTGTGTGGTGCCCTGTGCGTGCGGGGAGGGACTGGGAGTTATTGAATGTTCGAGGTGGGAAGGGGAGGAAGTCAGGCTGCAGTGGGTACCCTCCAAAAGCTCTCAGAAGCATGGGACGTGGGTTTTGGCAATTTGTATGATATCTTTCCTCCTTTTAAGAAATACTAAGCATGGGACCCCCCCCCTTTTCTTGTTGTTGCTGATTTTGTTTTGTTCTGTTTTTCATTAAGAAGTTCTCCCCAAAACCTGGACTTGCTCCTGCTGGCCTTCACCCCAGGAGTTGTGATTTAATTTGTTTGGGGTGTGGCCTGGGCATTGGCATTTTGTAGAGCTTGGCATTGAATGGAATGTGCCCTGGGGTTGAGCCACACCGTTACCCACTAATGACCAGCTATAGGCTACAAGCCATGAATCTGGGCACCTGTGAGCTCTTGTTCTTTTGAGCATCAACCCTTCAAATGGGCCATTTATTTTCTCCTGTAAGCCATTCTTCTTGCTTTTAGGTGCCCCCTGTTTCAATATGCCTCATATGCACTGCCACCCCCATTCCCTATGTCCCCTATACCACCCCATGGGGTGAGTCACACCCTGCTCACTCCTCCCAGTGGCTTCTCCAGGCCCACCGGTAAGGCTCAGACACCCGCTCTGTAGAGGCAGCATGGCCAGCTGGCTAGAGCTTGGGGCAGATGCCTGAGTCCACACCACAGCTTAGCTTTTGAGTCAGAGAGAACTGGATCAGAATCCCACTTCTGACACCAACTATCTTTGTAACCTGGGCATGTTACTTCCCTTCCCTGGGCCTCAGTTTCTTCATTTGTAAAAGGAGAAGGACCACGGAAGGGACCAAGTTGCTTGCAAATGAAGAGGGAAAGAGATGCTCGCAAGGCACCTGCTACAGGCCAGGCACATGGAGGGAGTTCCATCCCGGCGATGCAGACCTGTGCCTCTGCTGGTCTCTCTGCCCATGGCCGCTGCACTGCCCTCCTCTGGCAGGGCCCCCATTCCTCAGTCGGCCACATTGCTGTGGGCCATCTTCTCATCTCCTGATTCTCTTCTCAGTTAAACACTGCATTTTTAGAGGGAAGAAACAAGGCCTTATGCTTCCCCTTAGTCTTCACAGAGACGGTTCCAAGACCACAACAATATCACCATCCAAAAAAATGATAGCTAATATGTACTGAATGTCTGTTTTACAGACAAGCAACCTGTACCCAGAGAGCAGCCAGTGAAAGTCACAGAGCCCATGGATGGCATGCACCCCTGGCACTGTTTTCACCAATCTAAGGCAAAAATGAGAAAAAGAAGGGAAAATCAATCATCTTTTTTTAAAGGACTTTTTTTGTGGTCCTGGTGATTGAACCCAGGGACATTCTACCTCTGAGCTACATCCCCAGTCCTTTTTATTTTTTTGTTTTGAAACAGGTCTCGCTAAGTTGCTGAGAGTCTTGCTACATTGCTGAAGCTGTCCTCAAACCTGCGATCCTCCTGCGATACCTCAGCCTCTCAAGTATTGGGATTATAGGCGTGTGCCACCATGCCTTGTTAGGACTGGCTTTTATTTTGAGATTATAGACTTTCCCTTTTTTTTTGGTGGGGGGTGATGATGTTAAATACCCTATCATAAAGCCTAGTAATGAAAATAGATTGTAGGAAATATTTTACAATATTTTATATCACAAAATAAGATATTGGAAATCCTATATTTGTCTCTCCCCATATTTTTGGTGAAATGTTAGTGGTTTTTGAAGTGAAAAAGTCAGAGACCTGTTACTTCAAAGAACAGCTGTATATAAAACAATGCTCAATCTGTATTTGTTAAATCGATAGATATGACATTTTGTGTTATCTTCTGATACAAACACGTAGTCAATGGAAAAAAGTAAGAAAAAGTCCTCAGAAGCCAGGCGTGGTGGCGCATGCTTGTGATCCCAGTACTTGGGAGGCTGAGACAGGAGGATATGGGTTTGTGGCCAGCCTCAGCTACTTAGTGAGGCCCTCTGCAACTTAGTGAGACCCTGTTTCAAAATAAAGAATAAAAAATAGGGTTGGAGGTGTAGCTCGGAGGTAGAACGCCCCTGGGTTCAATCCCCAGTACCGAAAAAAAAAAGAATAAGTCCTCAGCTTCTAATTTAATTTCTCCTACCTATATTTATTGAATATTTAATTTGTACTAAGCATTGAGCTGGAGTCTAAGGACATGAAACAAATAAAACATAATCACTGCCACTAGTGGTGGCCCACACCTATAATCCCAGTACTTGGGAGGCTGAGTCAGGAGGATTGCAGGTTCAAGACCAGTCTCAGTAACTTAGTGAGGCACTCTGCAACTTAGTGAGTCCCTGTCTCAAAATAAAAAATAGGGCTGGGGGTGTAGCTCAGAGGTAGAATGCCCCTGGGATCAATTCTCAAAACAAACAAACAAACAAACAAACATAAATAAATACATAGTCACTGCCTTGGATGAGCTTAAAGTCATTCCCAACAGTTAGCTTAGGAGAAATAAAGAGCAACATGTCTACTAGAAAGTATTTCATCATGTGGTTAGA
>PVJS01006754.1:10564-58649 GCA_004027185.1 Glis glis
CCTCCGCCCTCCTCCTCCTCCTCCTCCTCCTCTTCCTACTTCTTCTCCTCTCTCTCTCTCTCTCTCTCTCTCTCTGCACTCATATCCAAGCACATTTTTCTGCACTTAGTGCTGTTCACTTGACAATACATCTTGGGCACATTTACTTATCTATTCATTCAGGTCTATCTCTTACTTTTAAAGTCCACATAATATTCCATCAGGAAATCCAGGATACTTTTTTAAACCAGTATTCCACTTGCCAGGTTTTTAAATTTTTGTCCATTTAAAAACAATGGTGTAATAAATGTCTCTGTGTGTAAATATATGTGTATGTGCACATATATATGTATATGCATGTGTACATACATACATATATATATATGCATACACACATATACTTGGCTTGTATATATACAAGGCATATCTACAAGTTCCTACAAGTTGAATACTGGATAAAAGAATATGTGCATTTAATCTGGGAATGGTGGCTCATGCTTGTATTGGTGGTGCACACCTGCAATCCCAGTGCTTGGGAGGCTGAGACAGTAGGATCACAGATTCGAAGCCAACCTCAGCAACTTAGTGAGGCCCTCTGCAGCTTAGTGAGACCCCATTTCAAAACAAAAAATAAAATAGGGCTGGGGGTGTAGCTCGGTGGTTGAGTGCCCCTAGGTTCTATCTCCTGTACCACACACACACACACACACACACACACACACACAGAATATATGTATTTAAATTTTTTATAGTTATTACCGATTTTGTCTTCCCCAAATTAAATTCTTTGTATTCCTACAAAGAACGGTGGTATAATACCATGCCAGGAATTTATATTCTCAAACTTTTTGCATTTTTGCCAATACAACATTGACTTTTGATTATCATACTGATGTTTCACATTTCTACTTTTTTGTTTCTTACAAATACTTTATTCTTACAACAGAAATAAAATGTGAGTTGCATTTCATCCCATTTCTTACGTTTGTATTGGGTCGTTCGGCTTTACTGACTTGTTAATGGTCAAATGAATCACTTTTTTTTGTGGCTTCTGATCTTTCTGTTGTGTTTTTAGATCCCACTTCAGGATCTCAAGTTCATCTGGGTTCTCTCCTATAATTCTTATGCTTTTTGTTCCTTTCAAGTCTTTGATCCATCTGGAATGTATTTGGGTTTATTGATGCCACTTTATTTTCTTTTCAAACATTTAGCCAGGTGTTTTGTACTATTCATTAAGTAATCCATCTATTCTTCACCGACTTGATATACTAGCCGCATTTCATGGTTAGGTCTATTTCTGGATTCTGTCTTGATTCTATCCATCTGTCTATTTCTTCAGCAGTACCAAATTGCTCTAATTATTGTTGCTCCTTAATCTGTTTTGATAATCTGATAGGGATAATTTACTCCATTACTCTTCCCTACCCCTCCCTGAAATTTCCTAGCGATTATATATTTATGTCACAATAATTACCAGTATCATTTTCTTAATTTTCTCTACCCAAAGAAAATGACTCTAATGGAATGCTTGTTAAGTATGATGTTCGCTGTGTATTTTTGATAGGTAAACCTTAAACCTTTATTGGTTTAGAAACTTCCTTATGTCTAGGATGCTAAGAACTTTTGTATTGAATAAGAATTCATTTAATTGTATGGTTTTTCTCTAGATCGTATGATGCTGTCCTTTCATCTGTTAACATGAGAGATCATATTAATCATATTCTGAATGTAAACCATTTTTTGTACTCCTGAAATTAACTTTTCTTTGTGTGTGTGTGTGTGTGTGTGTGTGTCTGTGTGTGGTTTTAGGGATTAAACCCAGGGGCATTCTACCTCTGAGCTACACCCACAGCCCTATTTTATTTTTTATTTTGAAACAAGATCTTACTAAATTGCTGAGGCTGTCCTCGAACCTGTGATCTTCCTGTTTCAGCCTCCCAAGTATTTGAATTATAGGCATGTGCCACCATGCCTGGCATTAATATGCATTTTTATAGTTCACATATTACTGAATTCGATTTGCTTTTTTTTTTTTAGGACTCTTGCATCAAGGTTCATAAATGAGATTGGTTTCTACCTTCTTTTCTTGTTTGGTCTTGTCATATTTGGGGATCATGCAAGCCTTATAACATGAATTAAGTGACATTTCCCTTTTTCTATCCTCTGAAATAGGCTAAGATTTTCCAGTTCCTTAAATTTTCATAAACTTTTGTAAACCTTTTAAAATTTATTATATTTTGCAGTGGGAGATTTGATTATGTATTCAATTTTAAAATTTTTAACATTTCCATTCCTTCTGGAGACAATGTACTTTACATTTTTTCTCCAGATAACTATATATTTCTTCTATGTTTCAAATTTGTTGGCATAAAACTATGACAACTAGAAATTTTAATTTATGTATAGTTAAGTCCTTTTAAATTCCTAATCTTTGTTTTTCAAATTGTTATTTACTAATTTTGGTTATCAGTTTTTCTATACAAAGATTTTTCTATTTCCCTAGTTTTTCAAACAACCAATTTTTGGTCATGTTGTAATGCACTTGTTTTGAACCATAGATTGTGTATCTGTTATTTTAGAAATGATCCTTTAAAAAGTAGATATATACAGTATTTCTATCATGCTCCTGAGCATAACAGCATACTTTATCCTTTGAAATCTTCTCTTCTCCAGCTTGATATTGTTGACTAGAATTTTAATTTTAAGGCACACAATTATTTTAAAAAGTAAATAAGTTAATTAAATTTATTGACATCTTTTTTCTTACTAGCTTTTCTGAATACTCTCTAGTTTCAGTTTCTATGAATAGTTCTCTAAGTGAAGCTCTGAGGATGTTAAACAACCAATATATAACTAAAAAGAACTTTATTTTTCTCTTAGTCTTAAAAAATAGTTTAACTGGGTATTAAAGTGTGTGTGTGTGTGTGTGTGTGTGTGTGTGTGTGTGTGTACTGGGGATTGAACCCAGGGGCATACCTCCAAGCTATATTCCCAGTCTTTTTTACTTTATTTTTTTTTGTTTTGAAAAAAGGTCTCACTAGGTTGCTGAGAATCTCGCTATTTGCTGAGGCTGTCCTCGAACCTGTGATCCTCCTGGCTCAACCTCCCAAGTACTGGGATTACAGATGTGTGCCACCACACCCAGCTAAAGTATATTTTAATAGTTAAGTTTTTTAGTACTCTGATCATCTGTCTCTGGCATCTATTGCTGCCAAGAAGTCTGCAGTTAATCTAATTTTCATTTCTTTAAAAAAGAACCTGTCTTTCTCTCTACCACTGTCACAGTTTTTTGGTGGTTTCATTGTTATGTGTCTGTTGTAGAATTATTTGTATTTAGCTTCTTCTATATGTAGAGTGACTTGATATAAGAAATTAAAATTTGAATTCTATAAACTTCACCATTGTTCTGTTCTCTTTTTCTGAAATCCTTACTAGACATATGTTGGTGCCTCACACTGTACTTTTAGAAATCATCAATCGCAAATGCGTGTGGGTGAATTGTGTGTACCAAGTAGGGAGAACATTTTGACAATGACTTTTTAATTTTCGATTTTCAAGATTTTTAATTGGTTCTTTTTTACATAGTCAATTGTTTTTGTTTTACCTATACTTATTTCCAGATAATAGCTTGAATTCAGTTTTTCTCTCTCTTTTTTTGTTTTGGTACTGGGGATTAAACTCAAGGGCATTCTACCACTGAGCTACACCCTCAGGTCTATTTTACTTTTTATTCTGAAATGGGTTCTTACTAAATGACCACATGCTGCTGGCCTCGAACCTGTGATCCTCCTGTCTTAGCCTCCCAAGTACTGAGATTACAGGTGTGTGCCACCTCGCCTGGCTCGCAGGCCTCTGCCTTTTGATCCCAGGGTAACCAGTGCGTTGATCTAGTTGGTCTTACATTTATTTTTCAGATTTTCCTACTTTCTGCTGCTTATTTTATCTCTCCTAATCCCTGTGCCTGGCTAGATCAGTTTTAATGGATGTAATTCCTTACTAGTCTTTGAACATCTTAAACACAGGAACTTAAATTCTTTGTCAGACTATTTCAGAATATTAACTTCGTCTATAGAGCATTCATGTTCTAATGTGGATTTTGTTTGCTATCTTTATTAACATATTTCTTCATGTGGTTTAAAATTGTGTTCCATAGGTCCATTTTATTTTATTTTATTGGGTGGGGTTACTGGGGGTTGAACTCAAAGGCATTGTACCTCTGAGTTAGACCCCCAGCTCTATTTTGTTTGTTGCTTTGAAACAGGGTCTCACTAAGCTGCAGAGGGCCTAAGTTGCCAAAGCTGGCCTCAAACTTGTGATCCTCCTATCTCAGCCTCCCAAACACTGGGATTACAGGTGTGCGTCACCATGCCTGGCTTTGTAGGTCCATTTTAAATATAAGGTTTTTGGTTTTTCTTTCTATCTCTGTAAGCTCACCTTTCTGCCTAACTCTATGACTTTCAACCCCGCCCTTGGACCACCAGGCAGGAAGCAAGATGTTATGAGAGCCGTCAGGCACATGTGCCCTACTGTAGGTGGAGATGACTGTGGTGCCTGTGTGCGGGTTAGTGAGACAATGCATGCTGAGCTGTTTACTCAGCGCCACTGTAGTTCCAGTCACAGAGGCTGCAGACACTTCTCCATCTTTGTCTTTCTTCTTCTTTTTTTTTTTTTTGGTACTGGGGATTGAACCCAGGGGCATTCTACCTCCGAGCTACACCCCCAGCCCTACTTTTTATTCTTTATTTTGAAACAGGGTCTCACTAAGTTGCAGAGGGCCTCACTAAGTAGCTGAGGCTGGCCGCGAACCTGCGATCCTCCTGTCTCAGCCTCCCAAGTACTGGGATTACAAGCGTGGGCCACCATGCCCGGCTCCATCTTTGTCTTCTAGGCTTCCCATGTCCTGTGAAGCCCTATCTCCAGGCAGTGAGCAGGCAGGACTTTTAAGTTTTTCTCTTGTTTGTAACCCTGGCCGAGCTTCTAGATCCAAGGACAGAGAAGCACAGACCCTACTAATTTCTCAACTTGCATGAAGCACATTTAGCCTCCAGTGCCCCATGGGAGCCCGATTCTAGGCTGCCACTGTCTGTTTCTGGGTGGAGAGTCTGGTAGGTCCGTGGCTTTAGCCTCAGCCATTACTTTGTATTTCTGTCCCATGGTGTATTTATCATTCTGCCAAGTCCAGCCATATTGTGAGCTGTCTCTTCTGATATTTGACATGTTGGAGAAGGCGGTGAGTCAATGTGTGAATTTACCATGCCGTGGCATCTTGATATCCATCCATCCATCCATCCATCCATCCAATCTCTAAAAGCATAACTATGACTTGCCAAAGCTTCTGATAGTCATGGTTGCTGGGTACCCAGGGACAAGTTCACATGGTCATCTCTCACTGGGGAACTTTTTGGAAGTTTGTTTCTGCAACTAGAGACTCCAGTTTGTTAAACTTCCCCTGCACGATCAAGACTTTCACTCTATGCTTTTGTCCCAAAAATACAGTGAGACTTTTGGAGTCTTTCATCTATAGGTAATATTCTTTGCCCAACATTTAATTCTGAAGTTAGTGTCAATAAAGAGTGAGGAGTGGGACAGGGGAAAGATGATATTGGAGACTTATTAGATGATGAAACTCCCAGACGGACTATCTATCATCCATCTATCTATCTATCTATCTATCTATCTATCTATCTATCATCTATATCTATCTATCATCTATCTATCTATCTATCATCTATCTATATCTATATCTATCTATCTATCTATCTATCTATCATCTAACCATCTATCATCTATCTATCTACCATCATCTATCTATGTAATTTTAAAGTTTATTTATTTATTTTAGTGGTACCAGAGACTGAATCCAGGGGCTTCTGCCCCTGATCTACACCCCCACCCTTTTTATTTTTATTTTAAAAAAGGGTCTCACTAAATTGCTGAGGGCCTTGCTAAGTTGCTGAGGCCATCCTCCTGAGTTAGCCTCTCAAGTACACGATTACAGGCATGTGCACAGCACCCAGCTCAGGCCATATTATTTAAGCTTTTTTTTTCCTAGCATAGCAGATTGTGTAATATCTATGCTCCAACCTAGATGTTTGTGCTATTTAACTTAGGAAACTGGACACTGGAGTGGTAATTGTTTTTCCATGTTTCATTTCTTACAGTATATTACTTATGTGGTGCAGGTTTGTCTAATATTAAAATCAGTAAAATGTAAGGAAATTATACCCTTTTCATTTCTTTGGTTCTTAATACATATTTTCATTCTCTCTCTCTTTTGGTATATATTTAAGGTACACAAAATAAGGTTCTGATATACTTATTCAGAGTAAAATGATTTCTTTGGTACTGGGGATTGAACTTGGGCATTCTATTTCCGAGCTACACCCCCAGCCCTTTATGTATATATATATATATATATATTTTTTTTTTTTTTTTTTTGTGGTACTGGGGATTGAACCCAGGGGCATTCTACCTCCGAGCTACATCCCCAGCCCTATTTTTCTTTATTTTGAAACAGGGTCTCACTAAATTGTGGAGGACCTCACTAAGTAGCTGAGGCTGGCTGTGAACCTGCGAACCTCCCATCTCGACCTCCCAAGTACTAGGATTACAAGCGTGCGCCGCCACCCAGCTCTTTTTATATATTTTTTTGAAACAGGGTCTTGCTAGGTTGCTGAGAGTCTCACTAAGTTACTGAGGCTGTCCTTGAACCTGCGATCTTCCTGTCTTGGTCTCCCAAGTACTGGGATGACAGATGTGCGCCACGACACCCGGCTCTTGGTTCTTAAATGCAAAGCAATCTTGTCATATCTCTGCTGTGGTTATTCCCTTATTTTTCCATATTTCAAAAGTAGAAAATGCTTTCATACTCTCACAGGGGTATCACTGAAGTCACATTTTTCATGGATGAAGGAAATCTTTGTTTACTTTGGGGGAAAGGATGTTTTACGGATGACACAAATTCTCCATCAGATAGGGTAAATCAAGGCTACTCAGAAACTGGGAAGTCCTTAGGCCTATTATCTGCCATTCTTCTTTCTTCTTTCTGAGGTTTTGGACAAATTTCTGTTCATCAGAATGGGTCAGATATGTACAAAATTCTGAGCTTTTAAACAGAGGGATTGTATAGAAATTGAGAAACTGGGTACATTAACAGTATATTTTTTGGGATCCTGAGTTGCTTGCATTAAATATATCAGTAAGTTCCTTAAGATGAGCACCCATGCCGCACGCTCTTGATTTTTCTGGAAAGGACTTGCTAAGGGCTTGACAAACACTTGCTAAGTTGATTTACAAAATGCGGTTGGCACAATCTCCGCATTTTAATCATGACAAATTTCAGGGTTGACAAACTGCATGTTGATGTCCTTGTTTTCTATCTAATGAAAATATTTAATTTTCAGAATGAACTGAAAGTCACCCCGGCTCTACTTAATACCAACCTTGCTTAGGATGACAAATCATTTTCAGAGGCACCGCGATGACTCCGGAGTCTCAGAGCAAGGCCAGCGGCTCTGCCATGGAGCTCGAGGTACCAGCCTATTCGTCTTTCTTACCAGGTACGGGAAATCTTTATTAAAACCCCGAAGTATCCAAGTGATTTCCTTAGGGTCTGCTGTTTATAGAGGAGAATAACTCCCCCAACTGTCAGATTAATTAAATTTTGATGACTTTAGCCGGGCGTGGTGGCGCACGCTTGTAATCCCAGTACTTTGGGAGGTGGAGACCGGAGGATCCAGGTTCGCGGCCAGCCTCAGCTCTCTCTCTCTTTCTCTCTCTCTCTCTCCCTCTCTCTCTTTCTACTTAGTGAGGCCCTCCGCAACTTCATGAGACCCGGTTTCAAAATAAAGTATAAAAAATAGGGCCGGGGGCATAGCGCGGAGGTAGAACACCCCTGGGTTCAATCCCTGGTACCGCAAAAGAAAAAAAAATTGATGACTTTGTAGTGAAAGTCCTTCTATCTATAGGTCACCAACCTGCCTAATAAAAGCTAGGGAAGCCATCGCCAAATGATTTCCTGATTCGTTCTCTTGGAATTCAACCACCTTGCTTTTGGTGGAAAGAGTGACGTATCTTTCAATTCTGGTGTCTGTTATGACCAGATATAGAATGTCCCCTGAAGAGCTCAGGGTTGATATAGTTAAGTCATGAGGGTCGTAATCTCATCAGTAGATGTATCCATTGTAATGATAACCAAGGCCCATGGGGTGTGGCTGGAGAGGGTGGGTCCCTGGGGGTGTGGCCTTATGGGTTGTGCTTGTGTCTTGGAATCCCCTTGCTTGCTGGCTCTCTCTCTTGCTTCGGCCTCCGCGATGTGAGAGCAGAGATTTGGGCGCTCGCTCTCTCTCCACTTCCCACCACCATGCCCTGAGCTTCAGACCCTGGCCGCACATGGACTGAACCCAGAATCTCCAAAAAACTGAGCAAATAAATCTTCCTTCCTCTAAGTTGTGTGGTCAGTCATTTGGACCATAGCAGGGAGAATGTTGATGGAGACAGGGTCCAAAAGGAAACATTCTCAGGTGCTTTATTCTTTTTTCCATTAATGTGGTGAATGATCATTTTAAACCCAAGGAAGACGTTCCTCACACTGAGTCATGATAAAAATGGGAGTCTTGATCATCTACTTGGTTAAAATAAGGTTTTTGCTGTTGGTGGTGGTGTTGGGAATTTTCTGTTAAGCAACTTCATCATTATCTTGTTATGAGATAGTCTTAGACGGTCAAAATGGTGAGCCAACCCCAGCATGCTCGCTGTGGGCAAAGTGTTTTTAATGATGGAGGTTAAGAGCTGGGATGGCTTGCTCAGAGGACAGCTTCCAAGAATGTTCACCTCTCTTCTCTTTTTTTTTCCCTCCTTCTAAGCGGGGGCAGGCCCACTCCTCTTAGTTGAGTATAATACAACTTCCTTTGCTGTCTTTACCTCCCATCTATGTGTTCCAATGTAATCTTTACAAATGAAGATGCAAGTCATTTTATCTTACAGGTTTTTTCCCCACCGAAGAGTAAATTCATTTGAACTGAGTTTTCAGCTAGAAGATCCCAATGAAACCAGCCAAAGGCATTGGGTTTTCCCTCCAAGGAGTTTTCAGAAAACTGAATGCCCAGATAGCAATTGGGATTTTGTTGTTAGACACCCCAAAGATGCATATGTCTGCCATAAATAAGCTCATTGGGTGTTTTATTCTACTAGGGGTCAGTAGTACACAATGAACTTATAGTTTTTCATGTATTAGGATTCTCAAAGTGATACACTATGTTATGGTTATAAAAAATAACATGAAGTATTTTACATTGAGACAATAGTTTCAAGATAATAATATTTTAACTTTTAAAATAATTTACAGAGCCAGGTGTGGTGGCACATGCCTGTAATCCCAGTAACTTGGGAGGCTAAGACAGGAAGATCTCAGGTTTGCGGCCAGCCTCAGCAACTTAGTGAGGCCCTCAGCAACTTAGACCCTGTTTCAAAATAAAAATTAAAATAGGGATGGGGGTATATCTCAGAGGTAGAAAGCCCTCGTGTTCAATCCCCAGCACCACAAAAAAGAAAAAAATCATTTATAGTAATGAGCTACTCAATGGAAATGGCTACTGAGCTCTCTAAAGTATTAGTATTAAGTCCTTTGTTGCTGGACTTCTCATGACCCTACGTGACATAGTAAAGGCAACCAGATCTTTTTGTTCGTATAGTTTTGGATTTTTTTCAACAACAGTGTGATTCCTGTAGTTAGAAGCTTGGCAGACACTGGAAACCATCTCCCACGCAGAATAGGCTCCAGACGTGAGGAGCCATAGCTACAGCTTGAAGGAGGTTGTGCGAGACAGTAAACCTGTCCCTTGAAGAACAGAGTTCTGCACTGGAGCCAAAGGAGCAGTCATCAGCTCCACAAATAAGATACAGCAACAAAATGAAAAGTAACTGCAATGAAATAAAAAGTATCTAAGATGCTCCTGAAATCTATTGATAACAACTACACATGTTAGGCTTGTGAGAGATAGACACAGCCCAGTGGACTAGACGAAGGAGCCCATAAATAAACCCATGTATGTATATGTGGTCAACTATATTTCAACAAGGGTACCAAGAATACAAAAGGGAAAAGGAGAGTTTCTTCAATAAATGGTGTCGGGAAAACCGGATATTCATACTCAGGAGAATAAAATTGGAGCCTTGTCTTACACCACACAGAAAAATCAACCCCCAATGGATTAAAACTTAAATGTAAGACATGAAAACCATTAAACTCTCAGAAGAAAACATTTGGAAAAAGTTTGGCAATGATTTTCTGAATATTCCACATACATACAAAAAACATAGGCAATAAAACAAAAACAAACAAGTGGAACTATACCACACTAAGAAGCTTCTATATTTCAAAAGAAACAACGCACAAAAGGCCACCTGGCTAATGAGAGGAAATAGTCACAAACCATATATCTGATAATGGGTTGATATGCAAGACACATGGGCAATTCATACAACTAGATAGCAAAAAACCCTAAATAACCCAATTAAAAAAATAGTCAAAGGACCTGAATAGACATTCCTCCAAAGAAGACATACGAATGGCCAAAGGGTCTATTAGAAGGAACTCAATGTCACAAATCATCAATGAAATGCAAATGAAAACCCCAAGGAGATATCACCTTTTACCTGCCAGGATGGTTCATATTAAGAAAACCAAACAATATGTGTTGGTGAGGATGTGGAGGAAAGGGAAGCCCCGTATACTGCTGGTGGGAATATAAATTACAGTTTGGAGGTTCCTCAAACAATTGAAAATAGAACTGCCATAAGGTCCGGCCATCCCACTTCTGGGTATATATCGAAAGGTACCAGGATCGGTATTGTGAAGAGACATCTGCCCTCCCATCCTGCAGCATCGTTCTCGATGGCTAGGATATGGTGCACAACCTTAATACCCATGGAGGGGTGTATTGATAAAGAAATTGTGGTGTATATATACAATAGGATATTATTGGGCCCTAAAAAAGCAGGAAATCCTGCTGTCTGTGACAACATGGAGGGACCGGAAGGACATTATGTTAAGTAAAATAAGGCAGACACAGAAAGGCAAATACTGCATGAATTCACTTATATGTGGAGTCTAGAACAGTCAAATTCATAGAAGCAGAGAGTAGAATGGCGGTTGCCAGGGGCTGTGGGGAGGAGGGCCTGGAGATATGACGGTTTAAAGGGTACAAGCTTTAGCACAGTGCTGATAGCTAACGATACTGTATTGTCTACTTGGAATTGCTCAGAGGCTAGATCATATGTTAAGTGTTCTTAACAAAACAGAGATGTAACAACAACAGTAATAATTAAAAATGGTGGAGAAGAAACTTTGGGAGGTGATAAATATGTTTGTAGCCTTGATGGGGAAGGATGATTTTATGGGTATATATTTATCCCCCAACTCATTGAGATGTACATATTATATGTGTACAGCTTTTTATATGTCAATCATATTCCCCTAAAAGATAAAGGAAGGCTCGTGGAATGCACACTAATCCGAGAAGATAAATGTTAGAGCACTAGGGGAGTTGAGGAAGCATCCCACATGATTAGTTGACCTGATTTCGGGCCAGAGATAGAGAAGACACCTTTAGAGACAAGCAAATGAGAATCCGGTGGGTTCCCAGCGCAATGGTACCTCCAAGAGATCCAGTAGATATGCCCGAATGAATACCTAACATGAAAAAAACTGATGTCAACTTCAAAGGGCATTTCTGAAGTCCCTACATTGTGTGTGTTTCTGTGTGTCTTTTATTTTTCTAGCTATTTGTTTGTAAAACTGAGAAACCTCTCCCTTTGTACCCCTTCCCCCCAATTTGAGAGTTGCATTCTTTCCCCCAGTACCGTAGCCATTTCTCCTAGGTCTATCAGTATTCGTTGCTTTGACGAAGACAAAAGGATTTCCATCCCATCTCCTTTGCTGGTGATTTGCATATTCTGCATAGAAATCTAAATAAATTTTCTTTTGCTTTCAAGGTTAATTTTTTTAGCCAGAATATAGATTAAGGTTAGTCCTCAATCTATTTTTAATTGGCAATACTGCTATTTATTTTAGGGAACCCTGCTGGCTAGTCTATCTTCGAAAAACTTTCATTTGTGGGTTCTCTGCTTCAGGAACCTCAGCTGTCTCTCTGTTGGGTTCCTTTCGGACTCTCCTGCACCTTGGTTATATTTTCTATATTGCCTTGTCTTTTTTCCTCTGTGCTCACCACAATTAATTTTAAGCCTTTTCTTTCTATCAGAATTTCATGTCTGCGAATCACCTTAGTCTTTGCCACTCTACTTTCTCTGTGATTTCTACCATAATGTTGTTTTAGTTCTCACTTACTTTAACTTTACAGTCTTCCTTTTCTTCTTGTTTCACTGTTTTAGGATCATTGATCTCCTTTAAAAATATGTTATTGCATTCTTTAACAATGTGATGTAGTTACATAGGATTGTCTTCTTTTCCCTGGCTTATGTTTTCCCCCAGAGTAAGTCTTTCACTTGACATTTTAATGTTGTTTCACTCATTCAATATCAATTTAATAAGTATCTGTTATGTACCAAGATATAATTTTTTTTTTGGTTGTATTGGGGATTGAACCTAGTGGCATTCTATCTCTGAGCTACACTCCCGGCCCTATTTTTTTTTTTATTTTTTATTTTGAAACAGTGTCTCACTAAATTGCTGAGGGCCTTGCTAAGTTACTGAGGCTGGTCTTGAACCTGTGATCCTCCTATCTCAGCTTCCCAAGTACTGGGATTACAGGTGTGCACCACCATACCTGGCTAGGATCTATTCTTACTAGTAATGAAAGACCTGTCAGTGAAACCAGGTTCCTGCCCTCTGAGATATTACATTGCAGACAGAAATGTCAGACAACAAATAAATAAATACATAATAAAATATCAAAAAGTTTACTTTTAGCTGGGTGTGGTGGCGCACGCTTGTAATCCCACTATTTGGGAGGCTGAGACCAGAGGATCCGGGTTCGCGGCCAGTCTCAGCTACTTAGTGAGGCCCTCCGCAACTGAGTGAGACCCTGTTTCAAAATAAAGAATAAAAAGTAGGGCTAGAGGTGTAGCTTGGAGGTAGAAGCCCCTGGGTTCAATCCCTAGTACCACAGAAAAAAAATTACTTTTCCTGTAAAGAACCAGATTGTGACTATGTTGGGTTTGTGGGCCATCTGGCTTCTGTCTCAATTGTCTGACTCTGCTGTTATCATGCAAACATGGCTGCAGACAGAGGTCACCTCATAAGTGTTGCTGTATTCCAATAAAACCTTGCTGGTGCAGCGCAGGCATTTTCTGATGTTATTCTCACTCTGTCTTTAGTATTGCTTCCTGAGGTCACTCTACTTAGCTATATTGCAATAATGAGGCCTGAGGTCCTGGGTGGGCGAGGGAAGAGACAAGGAGTGGGCGACTAGCCTGTGAGGAGGGCAGTAATGAGAAAGTCCTATGAGCGGTTTTGCAGGGGCTGAGCCCCCGTCCTTACTCACAGTTCTACACAGTTCTATCAAGATGGAGGGGAAGGCGTCCTGTTGGCCACTTCTGGCCATGACTCATTTCCAGTTGCCAGTGTGAAAGGGCTTAAAGACTGGACTCCAACACAGGCTTCTTCTTATAACTCTCCAGGCCTGTGACTGGGGTGACTGACCAATTAACAGTGGCCCAGAAATGGAACCACCATAGGATACAGTTATACCTCTCCTGGGTATCTTTAAAAAGGAATTGGAAGCTGGGCGTGGTGGCGCACGCTTGTAATCCCAGTACTTGGGAGGCTGAGACCAGAGGATCTGGGTTCACAGCCAGCCTCAGCTACTTAGTGAGGCCCTCCGCAACTTAGTGAGACCCTCTTTCAAAATAAAGAATAAAAAATAGGGCTGGGGGTGTAGCTTGGAAGTAGAATGCCCCTAGGTTCAATCCCCAGTACTGCAAAAAAAAAATAAATAAATAAAAAGGAATTGGACTTAGAATATTATAGTGATACATGCATATCTATGTTTCCAGCAGCACAGTCCACAATCACCAAAGTATGGAACCAGCTTAGATGACCATCAACAGATGAATGGATTACAAAATTATGGGATTCTACAATGGAATTCTACTCAGCAATAAAGAAGAACAAAAATTATGTCATTTGCAGGAAAATGGATGGATCTAGAGAAGATTATGCTAAGTGAGACTGGTCAGTCACAGAAAGCGAAGGGTCATATGCTTTGTTTCATATGTAGAAGCCAGGGAGAATTGGGGATAAAAGAGGGACTTCAGATAAGGAGGAGAAACCCTGGTGGAGTGAGGGAGGGGGTTTAGGGGAGAGTGGTAGTGGGAGGGAAGGAGAATTAATAAAAGAAGCACTTCCATGGATACTATGTACATATACAAATTATCGATGCCAATCTTAATATCATGTGTGGGGAAGGGGAGGGAGTGGGGTGGGAGAGGGTGGGGTTGGAGCTCACCAAGTGCTGTGTGCACTTCATTATGATGAGATTATAATGCACAAATAAAAGTATATATATTTTTAAAAAATGGAGGCTCAGAGAATAAGAGAACATGGGTACCCTCCAAAAAGCTCCCTATAGGAGTAAGAGGCCAGAGGTCCATTGTAACAACACCACCTGAATTAGTATTTCTTCTATGGCTTGGTTTCCTAGACTTTAAGCATTTAATTCCCAGCTTATTTTCCTAGGCCACTAAAATACTCTTAAAAATACATTTAGAAATTCTTATTAAAAAGTCAGTTGCAAAAGCAAATGCAGATAGACAAAGAGAAGAAAATAGAGAAATGATTCTTAATCCCTCCTTCTGAGATAACATTTGGAGGTATGTTCTTCCCAATGATTTTCTGTAAATATAAATCTATATCAAATATTAATATATATTAAATGTATTATTATGGAATAAAACATTAAAATGAGCTCATTATTGAATATCTAGCACACTACATCTCTCAATATGTAGTACACAGTAGAAATAACAAATATAAGAGAAATGGAATGCTCTTAAATTGGTCTGTTTTGTAACCTGCTTTTTGCATTTACTAATATATCATAAGACCTTTTTTAAGTCTCTAAATGTTCCTTCTGCAATGGTTACATAGTATTCCACTACTCAGATGTACCGCATTCCTTTTTTTTTTTGTGGTACTGGGGATTGAACCCAGGGGCATTCTACCTCCGAGCTACACCCCCAGTCCTATTTTTTATTCTTTATTTTGAAACAGGGTCTCACTGAGTTGTGGAGGGCCTCACTAAGTAGCTGAGGCTGGCCGAGAACCCGGATCCTCTGGTCTCAGCCTTCCAGGTACTGGGATTACAAGTGTGCGCCACCACGCCCAGCTGTACCGCATTTCTTGAAATAATCTCTCATTGGGAATTTTCTTTGCTTAACAACACTTTTGAAATGAATATCCTCTTATCTAAATGTAGGTGTATATTCTTTCGTCTGGCATGCCCTTTGTCTAGAATTCTCTTTCTAAATAACTTTACTTTGAGCATCGGTTTCATTTTTGTGTTGGACAATTGGTAGCCACATGAGAAATTCTGGCTCCTTTGGCTAGTTTGGTTTGGGTGGGAGGAGGTGGAGGCGTCAACCCTGGATTGGGATTAGGATATCCCTGCTCTGAGATGTGGTACCCACAGGGAGATGAGACCCAGGAAGCTACTTGAAGGGATTAAGGAATCCAGTCGAGGGTAATTGTGAGAGCCAGAAACCCCATTGTGACCCTTACTACCTGACTCCGGGAGGGCTCCATTAAACCATTAAATACTAAAAATGGGCCTGAAAAAAACCCAAAGGGTGTCGCCAGCTGACAAAGGGCACAGAATTCATAGTGCAGGTTGACATTTAGCCCTTAACACACCATGACAGAACAGGGTATGTCAGAACGGAGGAGCGGACGAAACTTTCTTCTTGCCATCACATGGATCTGCCTTATGCAATAATATTACAGAAACCTTGGCGTGAAGACCATAAAATGCATATTTTTTGACATATGATGCCTGGGCTGGTCAAGTCCATCAGGGAGAGATATATACGGAGACGGGTGGAGCGTTCACATCTTATTCATATTTATACTTTTTATGTAAGCCCCCTGTTATTTCCCTGAGACTCCAGGATACAGCAGGCTCTGGGGAAATAAGTATTGTAAAGTTGGCAGGTAGAAGGGGTTTTGGGCTGTTGTTTTTCAAACATATTACACATATTTTTACATTATTAAAAACACACGCACACGTACAACACCATTTCCCCAGAAGCCTCTTCGGCTGACTCGTGTCAAGCCTAGTGATTTATAAGATTGTTTGCATATATTATATTTTAAAACACATATTGCTTTTGTAAAATGTGTATTTATTATACATTTTGGAATTCATAATAGGCGCCGGAAAAGCTCGTCTGCCTTGCTGGTTCTGAGATGGTCTGTCATGAAAATACATTTCTGGGAGGGACAAATGTTTCAGATAGAGCCAAGAAATTCTTCTGTTGTCTTTCTCTCTTTCTCTTTCTCTCTGTCTCTCTCTCTGTCTCTCTCTCTGTCTCTCTGTCTCTCTCTCTCTCTCTCTCTCTCTCTCTGTCACACACACACACACACACACACACACACTTATTCTCCCTCCTCCTATGTGTCACACCCATACAAATAAATAATAAAGTCAGCAATAGAACAGCAGCCCCAGAAGAACGCGCTGTTAGGAATAAATCTTCCATTTAAAGCCACACAAAAAATCATCAGGTGACGTGACCCCGTGAAAAGCTGCCACTGAGAACTCTATAGATTGGGTTACCCAAAATTAGGAAAGGGCTCTGTGAACCTCTGTAAAGTGCGTTCCTCAGACGCCCCACACCGTGACCCCGAGCCCAGGAGTCGCATCTGAGATCACATTGTGCGGTCGGTGGTCGGTGAGGGCGCATGAGCTCAGGCACCAGGCTCAGGCGAATTCTGCAAAGACAACCATTCATGTTTGCCTTGAGCCCTGTCCCCAGCGGTCTGGCTGCACCCCTCCTCGCTCCCGCTCTCAGGACCCAGAGCATTCCGCAGAGCATGTGTGCGGCAGAGATGGACTGCCCGTGCCCCCATTAAGCCTCTGACCCTGCACATTTGCTCTTAGTCGTTCGATCTCAGCAGGGAGCCGGGGAGGAGGATGAGGGGTCTGGCTCTTTATCAGCGTGGCTGTCCACATCCCCTGCCCGCGCCCCATGGAGGGAGCAGGGGAGAAGGGCGGCCACGAGGGCAGGAAGGGGACGGGAGAGGAGGCTTAGATGGCATCCAGTTCACATCCTGTGAGTCTAGCCAGGGGAATCTGGGGTCCCTGGTCCCAGACAGAAGCTGGGCTCAGCATCCCTCCATGTGATTCTGTTTTTCCATCCTGTCCTATTAGCATAGAAAAAAAAATGAACGCAGGTGCTGAGACCTTGCTGATGCGCACTGACAGAACAGACAGGACGGATCCCTGGCGCTGCTCCTGCGCTGATGGCTGAAGGTGCTTTTCCTCACCTAGGAAAGATGGGAACCAGCTTGGACACACAGCAAGGCAGCGGGTCCCTGCTCTGGGGCTCAGTCCTGCGTGAGCTGCTGGCCAGATGTGCCGACCGAGCAAGCTGCTGCGCCTGCCGTCTGCAGCGGAGAAGGATTTCTTTAGCCTTTATGCTATCAAACCTTCCTGCGCTGTCACTCCCTAACTCAGTTTCCCTTGCAGATGTCTGGGACTGCCCCCTCTGAGGCTTTCGTAGCAGCTGCTGGCCTCCACCGTACACAAAAGGCAGCTGCCGGGAGCCAAGATTATGTCTTCAGCGCGTTCCGGGCACACGCAGTGCGTATATCTTCAGTAAATAGCCGCCCGTTTTCACATGGATTATTTAGAATTTCTGATGAAACTGCAGAAATGTCAATGCGGGGTGTGAACCACCAATCAGAGCGCGGCTCCGCGACCCCTGTCTTCTCTAGCCTGTCTGCTATTATCTTCAAGGGGGAAAAAAGCCTCCTTGTCTCTTGTTATACCTTTTTTATGATCTAGGATGCTGTTAATAACGACTTTGTGTTACATAAAACAGATACATTAATGTCACCAAGTCCCCAAAGTACTGAATCAAGCCGGGTCCTTCAGACAGGAAGCGTGGTGGATGAACTGGAGGCAAGGACTGAATAGGGGGTCCTCTCGTACAACGGGAGCGAGGCGCTGGGTTGCTGGCCCCATCCCCTGTGAAGTGAAAGATGGGGGTGTCTGGATGAACCAGCCCTCTGAAGGGAACAAACCTGCCTTCGGTTTGAGTTGGTGATTTAAAGCTCCTTGGACCCGATTATACAGGTATGTTCTAGTCCCAGCTCTTCAAAGCAAAGGGGGAAAAGGGAGCAAGAGGTTCCCTCGTCAGCAATTATTCCACCCTTTTGGCGGGAATGTATGTGGGCGATTAAAAAACACATCTTTGCTGGGCATGGTGGCACACGCCTGTAAAATCAGTACTTGGGAGGCTGAGACAGGAGGATCACAGATTCGAGGCCAGCCTCAGCAATTGAGCAAGACTCTCAGCAACCTAGTGAGATCCTGTTTCAAAACAAACAATAAAGAAAGGGCTGGGGATGTAGCTCAGAGGTAGAATGCCCCTGGGTTCAATCCCTAGTAACACATACAGACACACACACACACACACACACACACACACACACTCCATAACAAACACAGCACATAGAGACAAATATCCCCTGGAAAAGTTGCTAACAAGGGAGGGGGGCACAGAGAAAGTATTTCTCAGTGGCCCACAGGTGTTGCTCTCTAATCCACAGTGAGGTCTCGGGGTGTGGGCCAGGTCCTGTCATCCTGAGTGCTGGTCCCAGGCCAGAGTCACACCCATCCTGTCCTACCTCCTTTCTCAGAGCCAGGGTACCAGCTTTGGTACGACGGATGGATGGAGGCGAAAGAGGCAGCCAGCCACTCGCTTGCCATCCTGGGGAGCATCAGCGGGAACAAGGACTTTGCCAAGTGAATCGAGATGTGGACACAAGCCAGGAATAAAGCAGGGGGCCTGATGGGGAGGGGCTTCGCTGGAAGTCTCACCAGGCTCCCTGGGTTACATTACCCAGCATGCTTTGGTGTGTCCCCTCCTGTGGTTCAGGAGAGCTGTGGAAAGGTGGTTTTGAGCATCAATTGCAGGATGGAGATGATAAAGTCAAAGCCATAGGTACGACTTACAGTGTAGATACGCACGTGCGCATACGCATGTAGATGCGGTTGGCTCTCCATACCTGCAAGTTCTGCATTTGTGCGACTACACCAACCATGGATTGAAAATAATTGAGAGCCGGGCATGGTGGCGCACGCTTGTAATCCCAGTACTTGGGAGGCTGAGACCGGAGGATTGTGGGTTTGCGGCCAGCCTCAGCTACTTAGGCCCTCCGCAACTTAGTGAGACCCTCTTTCAAAATAAAGAATAAAAAATACGGCTGGGGGTGTAGCTCGGAGGTAAAATGCCTCTGGGTTCAATCCCCAGTACCGCAAAAAAAGAAAAACAAAAACAATAAAAATAACAACACAAAAATAAAAGAATACAAATCAAAATAGTAGTAGGACAACTATTTCCACAGCACTTACGTTGTGTTATGGATTGTAAGATTTAACATTTATAGAAAGATGTGTATAGGTTATAAGCAAATACGGCACCATTTTCCATAAGGGACTTGAGCATCCTCAGATTTTGGTATCCACGGAGACTCCTGGAACCAATCCCCTGCAGATATCAAGGGCTGACTATATATTTATAGATGGACTAAGAATAAGCTCATTTCTGTAAATTGTGAGGGTTTGATAAGTATTCATTGTGCGCCACTGTATGCCAGGTACTGCCCTGAGCACAGGGAAATCAAAGATGAGCTCAAACACACTCTGAGTCTGCTCTCATGGGGGTTCAAGTTCAGGGACGCCTGTAATAAAACAATGGAATAAATATAAAATCACAGAGCATTTAGTACCATGAGAACCCGGCAGAAGGCTGGGGTTCATCCCAGCCTTAGAGTCTTCTCTAAGGAAACATGGTGAAGGTGAGAGAGGGAAGGTCAGCAGCCAGGGAACAGCTGCCTGGCATTCCAGGCAGAGGGAAGAGCGTGTGCAAAGGCCCTGTGGTGGCCAGGAGCATGATGGATATGAGAGAAGATGGACACTGTGGAGCTTTACATCATCTACAAATGTTCCAAGCCTGAAACCTGACTTGCAGGTTTAGGAAATGAGCCCCAGACAGGCCTGGGCTCAGAGGACGAGGCTAATGGTGAGACCAGGTTTTACCTATCATGTTGCAGATCACCATGAGGATGCCTGGTTTCACCACGGACCATCCCATTGTCCTAGGACAGTGGCTCCCTCCCTCCCCTGGTGCCCTTTGGATTGCAGGGTGGATGAGGAGGAAGAAGGAAACTCAAGGGGTTTTCACAGAGCTACCAGCCTGTGGGTCTCTGCTTACCAAGATCCCAGGTAACCCTGGACCCTAGCTGTGTGCTTGGGCAGAGTTAAGAAACCTTGGTCAGTGGAATAAATTCCTATTCCAAGCAAACTTGGGGGGATCGTGCCTGAGCAAACTGGAAACCCAGAACGTGGAGGGCAAGAAGAGAAGACATGGCATTTGGGAACAGCACCTGGAGAGCCTTCTGGACCAGGGCTGGTGACTTCCACCGTAGACCAGGAAAGTTGAGAAGATGTAAAACCACTAGAAAGATGAGCCAGTCAGTCAAGTTGACCTCGCCGGCCACAACACCCCAGCCCAACCAACTCCACCTCACCAAAGTGCAGCCACCTGGCCTCTAGGTGCCATTGGGTTACCCCATGCTCCTCCTGATGGTACCCAACACTCCAAGCCAACACCAGCACAGGGTACATCCACCTGGATCCAGTCTTTTTTTTTTTTTTTTTGCGGTACTGGGGATTTAACCCAGGGGCATTCTCCGAGCTACACCCCCAGCCCTATTTTTTTTTTTTATTTTGAAACAGGGTCTCACTAAGTTGCAGAGGGCCTCACTAAGTAGCTGAGGCTGGCTGCGAACCTGCGATCCTCCTGTCTCAGCCTCCCAAGTACTGGGATTACAGGCGTTGCCGCCACTCCCGGCTTAGGATTCAGCTTTATCCCGTCCTCATCCCCACTGATCTCGCAGGGGGCCTAGCACACACCTTGGCTCATGCCTTCCACCAGAGAGCAGCAGGAGGCTGCAGGGGGGGCAAGGGAGACTCCCCAAGACAGGGTGGGGCTCCCTGATGTAGGTGGAGGAGTTTGGGAAGCTGCTAGTGAAAGCAAGCTCCCAGAATTTTCTGGGAGCCGTGCTTCCTCCCGAATGAAAGTTTATTGGCTCCTTGCTGGTTATGAGATTATACCCTGGTCCTCTAGAGATATGTGTGACGGATCATGTAAATCCTGCATTCTGGCAGAAAGAGAAAATCACTAATTTTTACATGAGTGACATCCCAACGTGGAGTTGTTCAGGAGAGCACCTGCTGGCCACTGATTAGGAAGCCGGAAGTGTGATGGCGTCTGATCATGTCGCCTCTGTCACGGACAGTCACCGGGAGGGTTCTGAGGACCTGGTGACAGGTGTATCGACCCTGAAGATGCAGGCAGGTGCTTTTAACTCTTTGTGCTCTGGAACCAGAACTCATCACAAGCCATCATGGCTATTTCGAGAAAGCTTGATAGGGTTTTTGTGAAAGTTTTTTTTTCTTTTTTCTTTCTTTTTTTTAATAATTTCGAATGAAAGATCTATACGACCCTGCTGAGGTTCATTGGGCCTGGGTCTGGGGCAGGCTCTGAGCGGGCCACATATTCAGGGAAGAACTTTCCAGTATGGGTCATTTGTCAAGCTTCTTGCTTTTAATGCTGTTTGATAATGTTTTTTTAAATCTACATTTGTAGAAAAGGTCTTGATTGGATGCTGGGAACCTTCTCTCTGGTAAGCAGAAGATACGCCCAGAACAGATGTGACTAAGTGTTGACGTAAGGGAAGTCTCGCGATGCTACTGAAGATCAATGTTTAAGTTAACCATGGGACTTGTCTTACAGAGAGCTATGTAGATTGGAGGGAACACCAAAAGCCAAAGTAAATAAAGTAAGTATCAACATTGACCATGGGCTTCTGTAAAGCTAGAAGGACAAAACAATTAAAGAAGTCGAATCAGGGTAATGACCTTAGTACAAATACTGTGTATTACCGGGCACAGCACAGGGTGCGACCTTTGGGTACAGATTTTTCTTGAGGGAGATGGAAAAGATGTCTCGGATCTCTGATGAGATCCAGAGCCCGCAGAAAAAGTCCTCGCCCTGGTGCTTCAGGACAATGGGCCACTGTAGTGTCTGTGCCTTCAGCCCAGATGTAGAACCCTTTGACATTTGCGAGTTATAGAAATGCCAGGCTTCACTTAAATAAAATAAATAGTTAAAATATTTAAGTTCTGGAGGGAGCAGAGTAATAATTTAAGAAGGGATCTTTTATGGCCATTGTTCCCCTCCAAGTTTTAAGCTAAAATATTTTCCCAAAGGGTCTAGGAGGAATTGCCTGGCTCTTCCCTGGGTACAAATGTTGTCTTTAGAGTCCTTGTGTGTGTGTCTGTGTGGGGCACAGATAAGAAAGGGATGGGGTGCCTAGTAGGTCCCCAGGGAGCGTCTGAGGCCATGGATGGGGCTGGACACTTGAGCCCACACTGGTTTCATTCCAAGACACATCTGTCATCTTTGTTCTCTGCAAGGGTAGAAGGTAGAGGGCATTCCTTGGGCTAGAAGCAGAGATTTTGGGGGTCTTTCAATAGGGAACCAAAAATATTGAAAATTTAGTGTGTTGAGCATTTAAAAGAAGCCCGAACAACACAGCTGGGACTCAGAAGTGGTGTGCACTACTGATGCATGTGGCCTCCAGAGAAAGATGGTCTTGACAGCCTTGAAAGAAAAGGGCGGAGGTGCCATGCTGTCTAAAGACAGAATTGGATAGAGTCAGTCTTAAAACCCAGCTGGTATGTCTGTTGTCAGCAAACCTACAGAGAGGAAGAACTCAGCTTTGGGGTGGGGACAGGAATCACAGGTAGGTGTGAGAAACCATCGCAAGTCTAGAATCTTTGAGGAAGAATACTTGGGCAATACCAGGAGTCACATCTGGTGAATATCTGGGAAGTCGGTAATGAAAGAGACTCTGTTGAATCCCATTATACCTAGAAATACCCCCATCAAGACCATAGTTAAGCATCCAACTACAATCAGGTAAAGCCGGACTGATCTTTTAGAAGAAGACTAGAAGTTTCTATTGGAATTTCTTAGGAAGGGGATCATGAATTTAAATGAAAATTCTGGAATGACTATAAATAGTACTTTTAAGATTTCTGTGCCTGGTATGTCCCTATTGTTTTATTAACTATGTTTTATTCTACTGTTTTTTTGCTATTGGTGCAGAAGGCAACAGTGAGAAGATTGCCCCAAGGACTCGGGGTGAAGGAAATGGATTCAAGGAGTATTGCTTTTTTAAAAAGTTTAACTCTTTGTGGACAGAGTCACCCCAACGAGACAGTCTAACGTGCAGGCCAGCACAACTATGCCTGTTGGGCATGTCAACATATGCAATGGGAGAAGGTGTCCATCAGAAATGGGTGGCCAGTGACAGTAGCAGAGGACCGGTGGTTCATGGAGACCAACTTGGCAATACCTAGTGGAAACCATCCGTTGGGGCTAGAGCAATGTTGGAGCTTCATTGGCAAAGCCAACTTGGATATAGATTCAGGGAGCACTGGCCAAAAGACTTTGAGGATCTGTAGCCATGGGCAAGACCATTCATCACACATTTGTTACTATTTCACTTTGATCAGATTCAATGCTCATTAGAAAACCTTTGGATTATTCCTTGGCTTTTTAAGTAGACATGCCTATAAGAGAAAGGCTCAGTATAAAAAAAAACCTGCAAAAATCTAGTTTCTGGGACAGTTATTTCTCACTGTCAATGAATACTTTCACAGTTTGATTATGATGCTGGTTTCCATTTACCCTTCTGTCTCAGTCAACATTCTCATTGCAAAACAACTGACCACACAATGTAAAGGAAGGCAGAGTTATTTGCTCACAGTTTTTAGAGAATTAGAGGTTCAGTCCGTGTCAAACCAGGTCTGCGGAGCTCAGGGCATGGCAGTGGGAAGCTGAGAGAGGGTGAACATGGGCTTTGCTCTCATATCACAGAAACCAGTAGCAGAGAATGAGCAAGGGGAGAAAGCCTTTCTCATTGGCTCTGATAATTAAGCTCTATCTGACTATGCGATTGGGGTTCAGCCCATCTTCCAAACTTCTGCAATCTTTTTTTTTCATAGTGTTTGAAATCCTCTCTCAGAAATTGGCAATATTCTTAGAGATGCCCAGTTTCTATTTCCAGAAGGAGGTAGCCATGTTTAGGATGTCACAGATCCACCTACTTTTCAGTTAGTGGCAGAGGCATGAGTGCTATGAAGGGGGTGACCAGGGGTTACTCAGCATCAGCGAGGAGTTGGGCCTGGGTTAGACAGGGGACCAGATGACAAGGCCACAGCTGTTTTTTCACACCTGGCCCAGGGCCTGCGAGAACAAGGGGCTGTCAGGATGGAGGAGGTGCATAGGCAAGATGTGGGGTGGGGAGAAGGAAGGAAAAGCCCTGGCCAGACCTAACCCAACAGGACCTCCACAGCAGGAAATCACTTCCTCCAAATGGCATGGGATAATTGCCCGTGGATCCTTCCCTATTTCCAATTGCTGGGCAGCAGGAATGGTACCCCAGCTGCCCTGAATGGGGTTGCACGGTTCAGCCACAGTACATACAGCATCCTCAGAGATGTTTACAGCACTGGCCCTTTCATCACAATCCCCTCTGTGTGTGTGTGTGTGTGTGTGTGTGTGTGTGTGTGTGTGTGTTTCAAGCCATAGTCCCCTGACCTGTGTGCATTCTCTTTGGAAATAACTCAAGCAATTGGTTCATATTACCAGTTAAATGCTGAGGAAATTTCATTTTAAGAGACATAACTGAAAAGGTATAAAAATGCCCAAACTCTCTCATTTAAAAACATCACTACAAGCTAAGTCCTTGTATGATAATGTGTAAGTGCAACGTTACAGCTGAATTATGAAGATTGCGGAAATAAAGTCCGGGCAGGAAGGATGAGAGAACTTTAATGGGCCTCCCATCCCCTCGGCGTGGGAAATTAACACTGAGCAGTTGCGTTTCTAGGCCTTGCTCTGAAAATATACCCAAGGACAGGCAGGACCGCCCTAATGTGAGTGTAATATACATGAGCACAATTAGAAAATGACTCTCCTCGCATGCTGAAGATTGACTCGTACATTAGAAAGCCTAACAAATTTACCAGACAACAATTCTGTTAATTGTTTCCTTATTGCTTTCCACTCCCCTATTCCCCAGTCCCTTATTCAGAGAGACGTAGAAAGAGAATTCATGTCCTTGATCAGTTATTGGTTACCCAAGATAGACAATTTCATACAGATGGCTCCCGACTACACAATGGTTTGATTTGGGATGTTTTTTACTTTCCAATGGTGTGAAAGAGTACACAGACAACCATTCTGTCTTCTGCCTTCAGTACGGTGTCCAATAAGTTACATGAGGAAGTCAACACTTTGTTATGAACTAGGCTTTGTGGGTGATGGTTTTGCCCAACTGTAGGCTAAGTGTTCTGAGCACATTTTAGGTAGGCTAGCCTAAGATGTTCAGTAGGTTAGGTATATTGATTGCATTTTATTCTTGTGATAGGTTTATTGGAACATAGCCCATTGTAAGTCAGGAAGGATCTGTGTTAGATCTTGGTTATGGGTAGATTCTTTGTGTTGGTTTACCTAGCACAAAATACCAACAAGAATGGTACTGACTATGATCATGGTAACAAACACCTATTGAGCACCTATCCTGGGCATGTACTATTCAAAGGGCTTTATCTGCATGATATCATTTACTATTTTTTTTTTTTTTTTTGGTACTGGGGGTTTGAACCCGGGGCTTTTTACCTTTAAGCTAAACCCTCCAGTCCTTTATTTTGAAATAGCATCTCGCTAAGTTGCTGAGGCTGGCCTTGAACCTGCAATCCTCCTGTCTCAGCCTCCCAAGTACTGGTATTATAGATATGCACCACCAGCCTCATTTACTTTTATAATAGGCACATGAAGCAGGCATAATTATTATCTGTTTTTTAAGATATGGAAATGGAGGTTAAGAAAGGTCAAATACTTGCCCAAGGTCACTGAGCTGGCAAGCACTGGAGTGTGGATGCAGATCTCCATCTCAGTGTCTCCGCGGTTGGTGAAGAGCCCTTTCACATTCCAGGTGATGTAGGTACCCATCGTAGCACACACCTGTTTGTGTGCTGGGAGGCACCATCGTTCCCAGACACTGGTAACCTCGTCCTCTTACCTGGATGCAGTAGGGGTCCTGCGAGTATGTACAAGTAGGACAAATACGTAACCCCTATTTTTTGGCCATATTCATAATGCATCTTGCATGTTTTAGCATGGAATAATCAGACAGGACAGAGGTACCCCCGATCCCTTGTGAATTATTTTTCTTTTAAAGAGAGAGATGAGATGCAAGATAGGAAGAATGTACATGGGCTCTGGAGTTTGGCAGACCAGGCTGTTCTTCTACGATGTGACCTTGGGCAAGTGACAGAAGCTTTCTGGGCTTCCGTTCTGTCCCCTGAAAAGTGCCTGTGAGATGATTCCCTCATCTTGTTGGCAGCAGGGATGAGGCAGCACTTAGCACAAAGCCTGGCACCTAACAAGAACACAATTAATATTAGGCTGTGTTTTATTTATGTTGTTTTCTACTTCGATCATCAATTTTAAGAGCGAGTGCTGTTGATTGTTATAGAGGGCAATTAGGTAGAAAGCTCGGAGAATATATTTTAGATTTCTGGGCCTGGGCACGTGATTGAAATGGCCAACTGTGGAGCTATTAGCTGCCATGGTCAATGGGCAGAGGCTGGGATAGACGATATCAATGGACACATTCTTACGGGGGATTGCCTCATTGATAGGACGGGGCAGGCAAGGGAGGAGACAGGAAGTGGGAGAGAAACTAACTTTCAGTAAGTACCTGTCATATCCAGTTATACAGCAGAAATTTGTTTCATTACTTAGTAATGATGCCTGAAATAAGACACAAGACAGGGTTTCCAATATGGCTGGGAAAATTTCACTTTTGTTTATAAATATATAAAAATGAAAACTGTGTTTTTTTAAATATCTCAAACAACATCAATATCTATGCGCACAGGGAGAGCTATGGAGAGGTAAAGGTCCAGAAAAGGATGCTATTTTTTTAATGCTCAAAAGTCTCTAAAGTGACTCATTTTCTCTCTAAATATAAATTATGATTATTATTATTTTATAGCCCAGGAGCCCTTAGTTAGCCTCTAGGGTCACGTATAACATTCAGACTCAAATACTACAGTCCTTAGACAATCTGGTATGATCTATATATTTGAAATCTATGTTCCTGAGCTTATTATTTCAGCCAGAAAATGAAATAAGTTATAGTATCAGCACACTGCTGTTCAGTCTCTGGAAGGGGGGAAATGTTTTCCAGGGCCATGCCACTTGGAGTTCATAAGAGGGTGAAGTAAACTAACAATAGCATCTCCATCCCCAGCCACCTCCTGACTAGGCAGTTCTACCTCAAACATCAAAGCTGCTGCATTAAAATTTAATTTGAATTTTAAATCCCTGACAGGGCCCAATGCTGGGGAAGCAGGGGTTAACTGTGGAGATAATGAGGCCACCCCTGCCACCACCGATTCTGTTGACAGTACAGTATCACCTAATGAATGTGGTGCTATAAATCTTGATGAGGGGCAGGCTGGAGTCTCAGGGAAGGCAATGATAACGAGGAGGGGCCAGGCCCATGCTGCAGATGAAGAAAAACACCAATACGATGCCCCAGACCAGGAGGAGCAGGCTGAGGCCCGGTCCTGGAAACGGCCGGCCATTTGGCTCTATTCCAGCGGGATGCCCTAGATTCCTGCAGGCACACTGTATGGTCTACTTTGTCTGCAGGATCTGAAGGAGGCAAAGGAAGGGGATGAGATGTATTCTGTGCTTCTTACTCAGCTCTCCACGGGCCTGGCACAACACAGGACTATGACAATTACCCAAAACAACTGGGGTAATCTCAACGTCTTCCCCCTCAATCAATCTCTTTCTGTTTCTCTCTCTCTCTCAGCAGGAAGAAAGCAGATTTTACAAATCTTAATTATCCATGGCCTCATTTGAAGTCTCTGCCTTATTCTGACGGTGATTTATACTACCATGAGATGTTCTGCCTCCCCCTCTTTTTTTTCCAGTGGAGTTTGGTGTGATTCCTTTGCTACTGTTCTTTCCCAAATATGTCCCAAAGGTCATTTAGTAAGACAAAGGACTCCTCAAAATGCCCCACTGTAGAAAACAAAGACTCCGGGAGGCCATGATGGAGACTGGGTTTGATGTGTTCCAAAGAGCAGATGGGCGTGCACACGGCCCCTTGGACTCTACCTGGAAGATGCAGAAGAAGGAGGGTGGCCCTGCAGCTGTGGCCTGCTGGAGGCTCAGGTCCTGGGGTTCTCTTTGAGTTTGCAGACCAGTGGTCCGGGCTTTATGAGCTCAGGAAGGTGTGATATTGGGGAAGAGTCCAACACACTCATTTGGGAGCCGATTATGGCTGTTTGGTAGAGATGGGAGCCATGATGTTCAAGCATCTGAGATGCTTCATCTGTGTTTCTATGGACTGTGGCCAACTGGTGGGCCTCCCTCCAACTCTCAAACTCAGGAAATAGACTTCTGATTACAAACAGTCTAGACGTGTATTTTAATGCTCATCAGCACATCGAAGGGGCCACCTATATTTTCCTAGGCGTTTCAAATCTGGTTATATAGGAGACACCTGGAAAACTTCAAAATATAGATTCTAGGACCCATCCCCAGAGAGGCTGTTTGTCCATGACTTGTGTGGTGTGGCTTGGGCATAAACACATCTTTGTCTTTACTTTTTTTTTTTTTTTAATGAGCCGGGTGTGGTGGCGCACGCTTGTAATCCCAGTACTTTGGGAGGCGGAGACCAGAGGATCCGGGTTCGCGGCCAGCCTCTCTCTCTCTTCCTGTCTCTCTCTCTCTCTCTCTCTCTCTCTCTCTCTCTCTCTCCTTAGCGAGGCCCTCCGCAACTTTGTGAGACCCGGTTTCAAAATAAAGTATAAAAAATAGGGCCGGGGGTGTAGCGCGGAGGTAGAATGCCCCTGCGTTCAATCCCCGGTACCACAAAAATAAATAAATAAATAAATAAATAAATATGCCCTAGAGTTGACTATCATATACTTGTGGCTGAGAGAAAGAGGGTTTTGGGTAAAAATGGGAAGTAAATAGGACCCCCCCAAAAAAACTCATAATTTTTCACAGCTTAGAGCTGGCTTTCTCTGCCTCCTGGCATTTCAGATCTGATCACTGTCATGAGAACTGTCCTGTGCATCATGGGACTGTAGCAGCATCCCTGGTCTCTACCCTCTAGATGCCCTTCCATCAGTCATGACAATCAAAAATGTCTCCAGACATTGCCAAATGTCCTCTGGATAGGGAGAGCGGGGTGCAAATTTGACTCTAGTTGAGAACTCCTAATTTAGACAGATCTAAAGGCCTTCCATAGCCTGGGCATCTTAAGAGGTCCAAAGGGACAGAGAAAAATCACTACCAATCCCTGATGGCTTAGTGCAATGGGCTAGCCCTTTGCTTTGTGATTATTCTCTCTGGGGAGAAACTTTTTTGTTTGGGTACTGGGGATGGAACCCAGGGGTGCTCTGCTTCTAGCTTCTTATTTTTGAAACAGGGTTTCAGCCAGGCATGGTGGCACATGCTTGTAATCCCAGTACTCAGGAGGCTGAGACGGGAGGATCTGGGTTCGTGGCCAGCCTCAGCTACTTAGGGAGGCCCTCTGCAACTTAGTGAGACCCTGTTTCAAAATAAAGAATAAAAAATTGGGCTGGGGGTGTAGCTTGGAGGTAGAATGCCCCTGGTTCAATCCCCAGTACTGCAAAAGAAAGAAAGAAAGGAAGGAAGGAAGGAAGGAAGGAAGGAAGGAAGGAAAAAAACAGGGTTTTAGTAAGTTGCTGAGGGTCTTGCTAGGTTGTTGAGGCTGGCCTCAAAGCCGTGATCCTCCAGTCTCAGCCTCTCAAGTACTGGAATTACAGGCATGCACCATCATGCCTGGCTGGGAAGAAACTTTATTCTATTTTTTTGTGTTATTGTTGTTATAGTGAGCACTGTTTTAAGATGGGTAATAACTCTGAAGAGAATCTCACCATCTGCATCTACCCTTCTCATAGCTTTAATCTCATCAGGCAGGAGCATCCTAAACCCTCACCTTTGCATAGAAGCAGAGATGAACAGGAACACCTGCTGTGGGCCCTGCCTGGACCACTGGGCTCAGTAGAGTCCACACACTCCCTGGGCTTGTGCAGCTCCACCACAACACATGCACCCGCCACGTGCTTGGGCATCCTCACTAAGTCCAGCCCATGCTGACCACAAAATTAACAATGCTCCTTTATCAACAAAGAGAGATTTGAGGCTCAAGGAGCAGAGAGATGAAAATCTCCAACATTTCTACTAGCAGGAGAAAGCTCCCTTTCTTTCTCTTTGCCCTTTCCCTTTTTTTGTCTTTTCTTCCCCCCTCATTCCTATTTATCTTTTCCTTCTTCTCTCTCTTTCTCTTCCTCTCTTCTCTCTCTCTCTCCCCTTCCTTTCTCCACTCTTTCTTTCATTTTTAAATCTATTCGATTGGCTTGCCCGGCAACCTTACAGAAACTTCTCTCGAGAGCAGCCTATTGAGCTACGCTCTCAAATTGCCCCCAGAGCCCACTGGCTATTCCTTCAGATGTCTAACAAGCGTTGAACACAACTGAGGTTTAGAGAGACACAGAAATCAATACTGCGGCTTCCACCAGTCACGCTGAGGGATTAGCTGTCCCAAGGAAAAGCTCAGACAGTTGAATAAGAGAATCATGACTCCGAATACCCTAACAGGTTTATGAACTAGAGAGCAGCCCCTGGCCCTGATCACCTCCAGTAGGCCTGGAGAAAAAGGACACTGCGAAAACATTCACTTAGCTCTCTCCCCTTTTGTATTAATGAGGTCAAGCGCTGGACCTCAGGGGTCAACAGTGGTACTCGGAGGAACGGCTGAGGAGGCCGGTGGGCAAGGGTGACCATCTGAGCAGTGGCACTCAGAGGCTCTGAGCATCCTCCTGGGTTCGGTGAAGTCAGTGGCCACCTCCTGCAGGACAGAGCCGGCAGGGAGGTTGATCTGGAAGCGAAGTCGAAAAACAACAGCGCCTTGGACTATTTAAACAGTGGCAGGTGTTTATGTTTTAAAAATCCTGGATGAGAAAAATCGATAGGAAATGCCAGTGAATTAAGGGGATTCTGTACATGGGCAGGAGTCTGAAAGAGCAAAAAGCAACTGGAAACTGTGTGCGGTGGCGTACGCCTGTGATCCCAGGACTTGGGAGGCTGAGGCAGGAGGATTGAAGGTTCAAGGCCAGACTTGGCAACTTAGTGAGACTCTCAGTAACTTAGGGAGACCCTATTTCAAAATAAAAAAAAAAATGGCTAGGGATATAGCTTAGTGGTAGAATACCTCTAGATTCAATCCCCAGTACAAAAACAAAAACAAAGCACATGGAGACATCTTTTTTTTTTTTGTGGTACTGGGGCTTGAACCCAGGGGCATTCTACCTCCAAGCTACACCCCCAGCCCTATTTTGTATTCTCACTAAGTTGCGGAGGGCCTCACTAAGTAGCTGAGGCTGGCCGAGAACCCGGATCCTCTGGTCTCAGCCTCCCAAGTACTGGGATTACAAGCGTGCGCCACCACACCCGGCCTGGAGACATCTTAATAACTTCTCCACCTTGGTAAAAATGCAACACTAGTTACATTCTAGGGGCTCACTACAGTAAGTTTGAAAACTCTGGTGTTCCCACCTCGTCCAGTTCACATTCTAGAGGCCAGCCCTCTGAACTGAGACGGACATCCCCAATGCGTCATATGTATCGGACCCCTGGCTGGGAGGACATTTCAAACCAGGTGGAGCCAAAGGCCTAAAAGATGTCACTTTCAAGAAAAGGAGAAAGAGTCCCTCTATAACTGGACCTACAGGCTTGAGTGAAGAATTAAAGCTATGATCTGTATAATTCAAACCAAAAACCTACCTTTCTCTGGATTTATAGGACAATTTAGGTCCTAGCTGAATAATTCAGAAAAAGATAATCACCTCAATTATTTAGACGGCCATCTCGTCCCCTCACACACTCCATCTCTCTAACTCGGATGTGGGAAGTTGGCAGCAATTAAGTCTCTTAACCAAGCCGCCCACGGAGGCCACCGATGTGGAGGACAAATGCGGTGGTCCCGACACATGGCTAATGGACACGGGCCAGGATGCGCCAGTCTTATGGAAGACACAGCCCTGACTCTGTGGGTGGTGCTCCTGCATCTGACTGCGCTTCAAAACCAGTGACTCCCGTGTCAAGGTCATCTCCCCAGGGTGCGCATCCTCAGGTGACGTCCCTGCCCTTGGCCCAGTGTGGATGTCACTGACTGCAGAACAGAGCGGCCTCCTGTCAGTCTCGGTCCCACTGAGCTTGCAGGAGGGCCTCGTTTCTGAGCTGTGTCTGAGCAGTGGACGTGGGGTCTGAATCTGTGCATCTGAGGCTGGCCAGCCATCCCCACGGGGAAGGACATCATAAGAACATGGCTGATAACGAGTCTGTGAGACACCTGATCAAGCTGGCATGGGCGATGGGGGAAGCCACGCTTTCTCTGGTGACTTCAGGACAACAGTGAGGTCAAGCTGGCCGCCCTGGCTTTTGTATGCTTTTCTATCTGGGTGGTTCTACGTGCAACGTGCGAGGTCCCTGCCTGTGCAACGTCGAGGTCCCCGCATGTCTCCCTGCGTTGGTGAGCACCTGACATTCACAGGTGCGGGGTGTCTGGATACTGCGCAGGATGCCGTGTCCAGGTTGGTGGGTTCAGCTTTCCTTTGTGCGAACATGCATCTGCCGGTCCCATCCCCCACCCTCTCTTTGCACATTAACCTAAAATATGAGCGCATGCTCCCGCCTTGCCTGTGTTGACTGCTCCTGAGCCTGCAGCATCCCTGCCCCCTTCCTCCGGCCTCTTATCTAAAGCAGCGTGTCACTGCAATTTTATGGTCAACATTACAGACTCAAGCCCTCCTTTGAACCAATCACACTGCGCTGAATATATGAAGGGAATCCAGGCTTTCTGCGAGGAGCCCGCTTCCCGAGCAGCCCCGCCTGACCTCTCCGGAGCCGCCTCCATAAATCTGTTTCACCTGATGGGAGATGGGCTTTTTAGGATCTCTCAGGGTGCTTTGAGGTAGCACTTCTATGAACTCCATGCCACAATAAATAATGCTACCTGCAATATGTCTTTGAGAGTGTGTCAGCGGCGGCTGTCCTGCCATGAATTTTTATTCTTGTGCCGCCTGGAAGATAGATTCCAGATTCAGCATTTCCCTGCACTTAGTGTCAGATCTCTTTACCCCCTTGCCCCGGCAGAATGACAGAGACTACAAATAAAAAAAAAAAAGAAAAAGCGGCCTAGGAAAAATGGCCCCAGACCAGAGGGAAAGGGCCACGCTCGCCTCCAAACACCGAGGGAGCCGCCAGGTGGATGTCTGCAGCGGGGTGGGAGGCAGGAGGCAGCAGAGGGACACTTGCGGGGTCCTCAAGAAGGACACATTGACCAGCGGTGGCTGGAGAAAGGGGTTTCCTACCAGGTAGAGTTGTTGGATAAGAGGAAAGCCCAAGTTTGGGTCAATAATCCATTATCAAGGAGAGCAACTGAAATCTGTTTTCGAACTTCAGTTAGGTGGTCTTTGCCCTGGGCAGATGCAAGACAATTGGTCCCTGCAAAGAGGGCAGTGGATTCGGAAACAGCCTGGAGATGCCATCCAAGGAGAACTGTGTTCTGCAAGCTAAAGATGAGGAAGAAAGACACTACTGTTCTTTAGGAATAGTCTTCGGTTTCTTCCCAAATTTCACTGACTCGCATGTCTCCGCCTGAGCTAGAAACGAGAGCCCGTGTGTGTGTGTGTGTGTGTGTGTGTGTGTGTGTGTGTGTGTTCCTAGTTATCATCTCTGCAACTTGAGATCACCCGCCAGTGCTGAAGCTAGTGCTGAAGTCAACTCGCACCACTGCGATGCCCAAGAATTTCCGCTTCTTTGAAATGCCCCAAGTCCGAGGAAGTTTCTGCATTAATAACATGCCGGCCGTATCCATTACAGTGGGAGAGAGCGCAGGAAAGGAAGAAAGCAAAGATGGCTTTGATATGCTAACATCGTGCAATGGCGAGTGATTTCATTTTCTACGCTGCTTCCTCTTTGGAGAGGATAAAATTGAGTATCCTGGCAAGGGACAATGCCCAGGCCTCGCTTCTGTGTGCACCGAGATCCACACAATCCCAGACTGATAAGCTGAGCCCAGAACTTCAGCAGACTTCTACATCCTGTGCTCTCTGTGTGGAGCACAGGAATCGCCTGGGGATCTTGTAGATCTGGATTCTGCCGGCCTGGGGTGGGGTCTGGGGTGTTGCGTTTCTCAAGTTCCCAGGTGTTGCTGATGCTGCTGATGCTACTGGACTGAATGTTGAGGAACAAGGTTTTAGGTTCTACCAAGTTTTTATTGTGTACGATACTGCTCTCCTCTAACGTGGACATGTGGGCTCCAAGCTCAAGAGAAATCCAGTCTGTTCCTTTGGTCCCATACATTGAATCATTGGTTCTCTCTGTCTCTGTGTCTCTCTTTCTCATATATGTGTATGTGTATGTATATGTGTATATAAAATAATATCTATATATTTTTTGTGGTACTAGGGCTTGAACACAGGGGTATTCTGCCTCTTAGCTATACCCCCAGCCATTTTTTATTACTTTGTTTTGAAACAGGGTCTTGCTAGGTTACTGAGAGTCTCTCTAAGTTGCTGAGGCTGGCCTTGAACCTGCGATCCTCCTATCTCAGCCTCCCAAGTACTGGGATTACGGGCATGCACCACCATGCCTAGCTCATATATATTAAAACTATTTCAAAAAATCGTGGTAGTCTCAACATTTGCATATAGCACATTAATGCTTCGAATGCTCCACTATGGGATGTCTCATTTGGAGACCATGACAAGAGTCTGTTCTTGGGTTTCCTTGGGAGTGTATAATGTAGACTTATTGACCTTCTGGTCTGGCAGTGATAGGTTGCTAGTCCCTGCCCAAAGGGAATCAGATTGTTGATGCAGAATGTCACCCTTGAGTGGCAGCCTCCTCAATAATGTCCTACCCATGGTCAATGCTACCTTGTCGTTTCTAGCCTCCTGGGGCACTATGATCAATTCCCCAGCTTGGACTTTCTTGAGAGAAGGGTGTAAAATTAGGGGGAAGGTTAAATGGAAACCTCCTTCACTGATTCAGCTATCCAATGGCCAGTCGTGGGTCCCCCATAAGTGGGACCATGGGTTCATCTGACACGCACCAGTTCCTCTCCAATACACAAGAACAGCGAGACCACAACTCCGGCAGACTACAGAAGAGGTGGTCAACGAGGTCATTGACAATGCATGTTTTTTATGACAAATTCAAGTTCCTTGTGGTTAAGGTAGTCTTTGGAGTAAGAAGTGCAGAAAGTTCCCGTACATCCCAACATGTTGAAATAAAGCAGCTGGGAATATAGCAGTCCTTGTCAGTCAAGTTGTCGGAGGCCAAACACATGAACACTCATTTGTAAACTGGGCTTTCTGCCTGCTGAATACCTTTCAAAAAACAGAAGCTCTTTCCTAATTGCCTGGGCTGACCTATATTTAGAAACCTGAAATGTGCTGGTATAGCGGAGGAGCCAGAAAGATGTTGGAGTTAATCATTAAATCAATCCAGCTGACCCGGCGAGGACAGCGACACCAAAGGTTGTTTTGGTCAAGGAGCTTTCGGAGGCTGGACTTAAAAGAACTCTCCGGTTTCCCTGAAACTGGAAAAACAGCTTCTCTCTGCAGAAACCTATTCTCGGAAGGGAATCTGGTCTGTTTTAGGACAGCCCTTGGCACCTCTCATGCCAGTAGCCAGGTCAAGGTCAACTTTGTTTTGTTTTGGTGTACTCTCTTGGGTCCCCCGTGACTTCCAACGGCCATGGGTACTGCAGACGGAGACACGAGCCACGTGCTGATTCTCGAGAGGAATCTAACTGCAAGGTCTTTTCTTCTGTTCTAACCCTTGGCCATCTTTCTTCCTCTTACGGCGTCTTTTTTGATTTCTTAGTATTCTGGCTTGTTAAAATTCATGGTTTAAATTTTCCTCAAAATTTTTTTACCCACAGTGTGATTAGGATAATTTCATGAAAGTTCAGAGTTTGAAAAATTGCAGGACAAAAGAATAGTAGGTATTATTTTCAGCTCAAGTGAATTGTGGGGTGACATTTGGAAATGGGCACCGGGTACCTTGAAGATTTGCAATTACCTTTATAGGAATACTGAATAGAAAGTTCAGGAAGCCCCTGGATTTTGCAGCCAGCACTTATCTCCAAATTTGTCAGCTCCTATGATTTCTGAATCTATGCTAAATGGTGACTTGGCTTTGAATGCTGAAGGATACAAACAACGAAATTGGGGGGAAAGTCCCTGGAACTATTTAGAGAAAGTTACTGATCATTTGATTCCTACAGAAAATACTTGTCAGGTAGATGAATAATGGAAAAATCTGGCGTATTTTTGGGATGTTGAGCTAGTTAATTTTAAGGTTAAATTAAGTTATGTGAACTATGCACACATATTTTCAGTTCTTGCACTGAATTTTATAGAGCTGAGTTAGGGATCGGGGGAAGTTAATTAATGGTTATATATATTTATCACCAACTATTTATTTACAGACTCATTTTTGAGATGATATACAAGTATGAGTTATCTTTGCCTTCAGGTAGGTTATATTCTAATTGTCAAGATGGGACTAAGTTACTAAAACAATTAGAAATACACGGATATAGCTGGGTGTGGTGGCTTGTGATTTCAGTACCTGGGAGACTGAGACAGGAGGATCATAAGTTTGTGCCCAGCCTCAGCAACTTAGTGAGGCCCTCTGCAACTTAGTGAGACCCTGTTTCCAAATAAAAAATAAAATAGAGCTGAGAGTGTAGCTCAGAGGTAGACTGTTCCTGGGTTCAATCTCCAGTTATCCTCCCCACCCCCCAAAAAGGAAATATGCAGATAGGTGGGTATGAAATAACATGGCATGGCGCAATCCAGACCACATAATCAAGAGCTCAGAGAAGCACGGTGTTGATGAGGGATTTTAAACCCCAAGAAAAGCTTCTCACTGGTAGGATTTGCAGAGGAGACGAGGAAGGGCATTGCAAGGAAGTGGAACGGCTTCTGAGAGGCCATGAAGTCTAAAGCATGCTCCAGGGGCTGCAGGGAGATTGCTCCAAAGCAGGGGACAGCAGCAAGTCACACTGGGTAGGCTAGGAAAGGACCGGTCACGGGGGTGTTCACACTTCATCAGCATACACAAAGATGCTGAAGGTTATGTTTATGCAGAAGCATATTATAATGGCAATGCATTTTGGCAAACTAGGGAAGGTGCTCCTGACCCTCAAACATGTGGTCCCAGACCCTGAGTGATAACGCACCCTGGAAGGAGGAGGAGTTAGCCCCCCTGGACTTGATCCAGGAAGCAAATGGGGCTTAAGAGAGGGACCAGATAATTCTAGGAATAGCAACAGTCTCCTGTCCCTCTCCCCAGTGGGTCTGAGAGACCTAGGAGGATCAGGAAACTACAAAAAAGAAAAAAAAAAGGAGACCCGGTTTCAAAATAAAGCATAAAAAATAGGACCGGGGGCGTAGCGTGGAGGTAGAACGCCCCTGCGTTCAATCCCCGGTACCACAAAAAAAAAAAAAAAGAAAGAAAGAAAAAAAAAGAATGCATCAAGAGAGCTGTTTTGTTAAAATTCTGACAAACTTTGGGGCACATAAACTGCATCCTGTGGAATTCTTTCTAAAGGAGACAACAGTGAAACCACTTGGGATGATGATGGAAAGGGAACATTTGGGAAGGAAAATTTTATTAATTACATAATTGGCACATTGATAATAAAAAGCAACCATTTTTCAGTTGGTTTTATTATTATTTTAAAATTCTCAACCGACAAAGCACTCCTTTAATCTCTTCCTTTAGTCACTTGGAGCACCCACTCCCTCTGTCTCCCCACATAAGCAACTAAAGAGAGAAAGACCAGCAGTATCTCCAGACGTTTTTGTTTGCACAAGTGGGGCGGGGGTGGTGCCACTGGTATCTAGTGGGTAGAGGCCAGGGATGCTGCTAAATGCCCTACAGCGCACAGGACAGCTCTCATGACAAAGAATTATACAGCCCCAAATGTCAGAGGCACTGAGGTCCAGAAACTCCGATACAGACAATGATGCTTATGGGGGCGTTATTTATAACCACAAAACTTTAGAAATAGTCTTCATTTCCAACAAAAGAGGGATCGTTAAATAAATCATGAAATGTCCGTATGCCCATGGGAGGTATGTAGCAGTCATGTTTTCCAGTCCAACTTAATGATAAAGGTAATTGCTCATAATATAATATTAAGTGGGAAAAAATCAAACCGTATATATAATACAGTACCAATAGTTCACACACACATACCATACACACAAACAACCCAAGAGACAGGACTAGGAAGAAGTCACTAAAACGTCAACAATGAGCCAGGTGTGGTGGTGCATGCTTGTAATCCCAGTACTTGAGAGGCTGAGACAGGAGGATTGCAGGTTCAAGGCCAGCCTCAGCAACTTAGCAAGAGCCTGTTTCAAAATAAAAAATAAAATAAAATAGGGCTAGGTGTGTAGCTTGGAGGTAGAATGCCCCCTGGGTTCAATCTCCAGTACAAAACAAAACAAAACAGAAACAACAACAAAATGTCAACAATGGTTAGCTCTGGATGGTGGGGTATAATATTTATCCTCTCTTTTTTTGTACTTTTCTATATTTCTGAAAATATCTTTATAATAAGAATGAATTAGTTTCCTAAAACATATAATAAATATTTTTTCAAAAGATCTCAGTGGTTTGAAACATAGTCTAATCTTAGGAGAACATAATTGGACGATGAGACATTTAGATATAGGTTTGATGCTTTAATTGTCAAGGCAGAGGGAAGATGGCTTTGTTTATGACCAATTAATGTGTAAAGAGCCTGAGTCAGTGGAAGCTTAAAATAAAACAGAAGGGGCCTGACGGGATTGCTACAAGAGCTACCGCAAACCTAGGCCACCTTAATAAAATATTGCACCAGGATGAGGTATGCAGTGGTCCTCTGTGGGTCCAGTTTGCCCATCTGGACTGCTGAATCAGTCCTGTGTGACACAGTTTAAAGGGACATTGAAAACCTAGAGTAGCTGGGTGTGGTGACACACGTTTGTAATCCCAGTACTTAGTGAGACCTAGGGCCAAGGGTGTAGCTCAGAGGTAGAATGCCCCTGGGTTCCATCCCCAGTACTGCAAAAAAAAAAAAAAAAAAAAGAAAGAAAGAAAGAAAGAAAAAGAAAATCTGGAATAGGTCCAGATGAGAGCGACCGAGAGAGCAAGGGGATTGGGAACCGTGTTGTGTGACACGGGGTGAAGGAGCTGGAGATGTTTAGTCTGAGGAGAAAAAAATGCCTAGGAGAGATGTGAGCACTGTCTTCAACTATTTGGAGGGCTGTCACATGGGCGAGGGACAAATTTGCTCTGCAGGGGCCCGGGCCACAGAGCTAGCACTCGTCACTGATGAGAACTGATAACTTCTCTTCTTTCACATAAGTTCTAAGAGAAAATTTGTCTAAATCTGAGTTGTCCCAAATAAGGTGGCTAACTTGGGAAGTCATGTGGTCCCTATCACCAACTTAATGACAGTGTTTTAAGGTTGTTGTAGAAGGGACAGAGGGTGGGAAAACCAGAGGGCAGTGTCGTATGAACCAACGCAGAGTGCCCGACATTCGCTGAGTGCCATCTGAGGGCCACAGGCCAGGAACAGTGCCCAAGGCTTCACGCGTCTAACTTGACCCTCAGAGCCAGCTTGTCAGGGAGCTAACTATTGTACATTCACCCCATTTTCCAGATGAGGAACTGTAGAGTCAGAAGCCCATCAGCATATCAGATTCTACAATGCTAATATCAGTAATATTCATCACCATCCTCATGACTGGAGTAGCAAACATTTGTACAATGCTCACCGCGCATCAAATAAAATTCAAAATGTGACTGCTACGTCCCCATTTTATAGATAAGAACCAGGGAAATCTGCCCAAGACTGAAATTGTGTCCGATTCTATAGTAATGATGGTAACAGTGAGATTTGCCATTACCATCCTCATAACTACAAACACTTTCATAGTACTTACTCCATGTTGAAAAACAGTTCAAAACACTATACCTACAGAAACTGTTTCTGAAGACACCTGGGAGGTGTCTTTTCCTTTTCTTCCCATCTTATGGATGGGGAAATGTGGACCTGGGGAGGTTGAAGACCTTGTGCAATGTCACCCAGTTAATAAGCAATAGAGCTGGGTTTTGAAACCTGGAATTTAAGACTCCACAATGGTGTTATTAACAGGGGTACTAATAATCGTCCTTGTGATTTTCGTGGTCATAGTAATGGCACAAATACTTACGTAACCCATACTACGTGTCGGGCAAACGCCTGTGTGGTAGTGTGGTGGTTTATTTTATGTGCCAGCGCAGAGCATATTTCTGGATGAGATTAACATCTAAATTGGTGAACTCTGAACAAGCTTCCATAAAGTGGGTGGGCCTCATCCAATCAGTTGAAGACCTGATAGAATAAAAAGGCCCGCCTCCCTGAGCAAGAAGGAATCTTCCCTTAGGCTGCCTTTGGTCTTCCCTTGGACCATCAGCAACCCTGAGTCTCGAGCCTGCTGGCCCACCCTGCAGCCTTTGGACTTGTCACCCTCCGTAATCACGTGAGTCAATTCCTTCTACTAAATCTCTAGACACGTGCTATGGGCTGTTTCTCTGGAGAAACTTGACGGATACAGGCAGGTGTGATGCTTATTATCATCCCCATTTTAAACACGAGAAAACGGAGACCTGGAGATACTCAACGACTTGCTCAGAGCCACCTAGTCGGTGGCAGCAGGAGGATGGAAAGTTCCAGCCATCTGGCTCGGTAGTCCGTGCTTCCACGTGATGCTCTCCGGAGCTCTCTGCTTTCTCCACTGCTGCACCTTTTACAGTCTAGGTGACAGGAAATTAGGGGACTAACAGAGGTGACCTTTCAAGGTAGGAGAAGTTGCCAGCTGGGGCTCCTCCCCCCATCCAATGGCCATTTACTCTACTTCTAGACCGCCGGCCCCTGTCACTGGGAGACATCTCTCAACAGCTGAGAGATCAAGGCGAGAAGACTGGCCACCTTTCCCTGGCATTGTTCATTTTGAATGAAAAGGGACCGACTAGCGCTTTTCATTTTCCCCCAAGTTAGAAGCAACTGCCTCGCCACCCCTACCCTCTGCCGTCATCACATAATTTGTTTCAAATACAGAACGTTGAAAGTAATTGGACCTCATGAAACTTCTCCTCCACGTCTCTCACCCGGTAAACATGCATAAGCATGGGCATTGTTATTTTTCTGAAGGTTTGAAGTCTTGCCCTGATTTCAGCAATTCCTCTGGTCAAGTTTCTACCTTTTCGTCCGTGAAACCTTTCACTGATAGGAAAAGCGCTCTTGCTACTCTCCGTTTTGTTTCTCTTTTGCCAGATTGCTGTGAACGCCGGTATCTCTTTGGACCTTCCAAAGCATATTCTCTTTTGGTGGTTCATCTTTCACATAATTTCCAAACAAAACGACAACACAGACAAAAGCAGCACAGAAACATGCCACGGGGACCAGGTATTGAGGGGGAAATGGCATTGAAACAGACCCAAACAGAAATACAATGGATTTATTATCTGAGCCTTCAGCAGCAAAGAAAAAAAGAAAAAAGCAAGGTTAGCAAAAGAGGGAAGGGAAGCAGACCGCCTAACACACGGCACAGTGCCGAAGGAAATGGGGTTTTCTTTGCATGCATCAACATATACTCAAAGAATAGTTCCCTACGAGGGTGTCATTGCCCACTCACTTCCTGTTTACAGTTCCGTGGAAGAGAAGCTTTTAAATCCATTTGCGGTCCCCCTGGGAGTTGCAACAGAGGAAGGTGTTGCTGATAAGGAAGGAGATGTTCAGCCTCCCAGTCCAGGGTAGGGGAGATGCAGCCTCATCTTGAGCCTCCTCCCACATCTACAGCCCTGCCTGGTCCAGCCTTCTCTGACCTCTTAGTGAAGGTCGCAAACTGTCGGTCCACCCTGGCCAGTCCACTGTGAGAACCTCCTAGAGGACAGTCTCTTCTTATCTTGGATGTGTTATTACAGAAAATGTGGATGTCAAGGGAAAAAAAATTCCAGAAGCTTCCAGTCTAACCAAACCCCAAGGTCTCTTGCCCTGGGGAAGATTCCCATTGCAAGCTCATATCTTGCAGTACAATCCTGAGGTCAGCAACTGTCACTCGAGTGTCACTGAGGGAAACCACCCTGAATGGAGAAGGGGCAGGGTCTCAGGCAATAAAATACGAAGGGGACAAGACACTGGGCTTTGCTAATAGGTTATGCCGCCTTTCTTTCTTGCAATTCCAGCCCCCCCATTCTTGCCTCCCTATATCTGCTCCCATCCCTCCCCCTCAGCCCCAACACACTTGACTGTTCACCTTGAAGGTCCTCATTTCCATTGAGTTTTCCCTGTTGTGCCCAACCCACAAGGACCTTGTCTGAGCTCACATGGCTCATGCCATGTCTACCATTCAACTCCATACTTTTTTTTTTTTGGTGGTGGTACTGGGGATTGAACCCAGGGGCATTCTACCTCCGAGCTACACCTCCAGCTCTATTTTTTTATTCTTTATTTTGAAATAGGGTCTCACTAAGTTGCTGAGGGCCTCACTAAGTCGCTGAGGCTGGCCGCGAACCTGCGATCCTCCTGTCTCAGCCTCCCAAGTACTGGGATTAGAAGCGTGCACCACCACGCCCGGCTCAACTCCATACTTTTAAGTAGATGCTAGCTGGTATTTATTTTCCCAATGGATTCACGCATATGGGTCTCTGTTAGTCAGCTTCTCATTGCTGTGACCAAAATACCGGACAAGAACAACTTAGAGGAGGAAAGGTTTCTGTGGGCTCATGGTTTCAGAGGTTTGGTCCATGGGTGGCTGGCTCCAGGGCAGACACATCATGGCGGCAGGGCGTGGCAGAGGAAAGCCTTTTAGCAGATGGCAGCCAGGAAGCAGAGCGAGGGAAAGAGGACAGACACGGTCCTCAAGGCCATACCTTTCCAGTGACCCACCTCCTCCAGCCGTGACCCACCTCTGAACCTTGTTGCCCTGTGACCAGGCACACGAGCTTTAACAGATCCCAACCACAAAAAAGGTCTTCTCTCCCAAGTAATATTCCACACGCCTTAAAGAGGGATCTTGTCATACCCTTGTTGGACATTCTCCACCCTCGCTAGATCTCACTTTGGTGACTTCAAGAAATTCTTGCTGAGAAACTGCTTACTTTCTGTCACCTCCATGCCTCTATTTCTATGCCACATTCCTGACCAGTCAACACAAATACTGAAGGTGTCGCTTCACATGGACACTGTGATATGATGTGGGGACGGGGGAGAAAGGACTTGTCATTGCTTGGGATTCTTGGTTTGTTTCTTGGGTAAAGAGACAGAAATGGCTGTCAGGGTTACCTGGCCCATTTTGGGATCGGGCTCTCGGCCCTTTCGTGAGATGTCCACAGGCATTTTGTTCGAGCCCTGAGAATCTTGCACATAGGCAGAGGAATGCTGAGACGAACCGGGCCTCATTTTAATAATGAGATGAACAGGACCTGGGTGGAGGTGATATTGAATTTCATTTCTCAGCTGTATGCTAGGAAAAGAAGATTATGCTGGGGCAGGGGGTGGAGCTCTGGAAATCATACCCAACCATGCTATTGATGAGGGGCGGAGTCTGGTTGGAGACCTACCACTGAGGTTCAGGAAGCTCCTGAGATGAGATTTCTAGGTTACAGGGTGACTTTCCCCTTAAGCCTCAGCGGGGGAGTGGGGTGTTCTGCCTTCAGCATTCATCTTGCTTTCTCTCTATTTGCACCTGCTAACGTTACCTGGCAGAGTCATAGCCGGCGCCGAGCACCCTCCCACCCACACCCCCAAGTTTATTTATTGTGGCTATTTTACCAGCTATTGGCTCAACACACTCCACTCAAATATTCATCATTTAGCTCTCTGGGTAAATCGTATTTAATCAGCACAGGAGAGAAAATAGCATAATTATAGATGCCGGATGCCATTACACTCAGAAGAAATTAAACCCTGTCTCAAGCCGACCGGCAGCTGCCAGCCTTGCATCACCGCCGGGGTTACCGGGAGGTTAGTGGCCATTCGGGGCCAGCGGTACCTTGTAGGCTGCCTGACCCAGATGAGCCGTAAGGAGACCCACTCGTGCGCACACACATCCCCAGCATCAAAAACTCATCAAACGGCAGCCAGCCAATTAATCTTTTATTGTTCTAAGAGTGTGATAAATGAGAGGGTAATAAAGCCAGGTTCATGCATGGGGGTGCAAGGGTGGTAAATAAATGGGCCTAGACAATTCCAGGCCCAAAGCTGACAGAGGGAATTCCCTTTCCTGATCTTTTCCAGAGCACCTTCTGCCAGTGGCCTGCGCAATATTGACAATTAAGGGAAAGGAGGAAGGAAATCTTTACAGCAAAGCCAAAGCACCCACTGGGACTCCGTGAGTCCTTACAGGGAATCCTCCCATCTGCAGAGGATGTAAAAGAAAAGGCCGACCCAGAGGCCCACAGCAGCCCTGGTCCTTACCATAAGTAGACTCGACTGGTCTCATGCCGCTGAAATTTCCACATCAGCAATGCTAACCAGCTGTTTTGTTTTGGGGAAATGGAGAAGGGGGGGCAGTTGCAAAAATAAAACCCCCAGCAGCCGTAGAATATCAAAGCCCTACCTGCTTTCTGCCTGTGGAAATGGGCTCCTGGGAAAAGCTGGGACCTTGGGGTCAGATTCCTTCCAGCCATTCACAGCCCAGCCTCTTCCCTCACATACCCAGGGCCACCTGCCCTTGTCCAGGTGACAGCAGAAGAGACACCTTTAATCTTACAACAGTTTCTCTCCCCTGGACCTAAACACCGGGTCAGCTGGCCTATCGGCGGTGGAGCGCTGTTGATGAAAATTCAAAAATGTCCAAAGATGCAATTATGCTTTACTTATTACTATTGGATGACTGTTTTTACTGTCTTCTCCCCCTTCGTATATATTTTTTTCTTTTGGCTAATAATGCTTCTGAGGTTTGGATAAGTAACTAAGAGGAAGGAGATCTCCTTCTGGTCCATCCTGCTGCCGACAATTAAGAAACCTCAAAGTAATTTTTGAAAATGTCAGCGTCTCATTTAGCAAAAGGATAAATAATAAATGAAGCGTAATCACTGTCCTGTGCTGGTGGTACGGCTTCGTGGTGTCATTAGTAAACTAACGGTATAATATCTTTGTGTCACAGTTTAATTATATCTTGTAATTAGTTTCAGCAATGGATTGCATGGAGTCAGGCCCCCTGAGCTAAACAAAAGGTAATAGAACTTTCAGCGCCCTTGCATAAATCAATTATGAAAGTGTCCTGCGTTATTCGAAGCTTGTTTGCTGTAATTTTATGCACAAAGCTGAACAGGGGCCCTTCTTGCCCGTGGAGGGCAGCTCGCCCCACCCAGTGCCGGCGTGCAGCTGGGCCTGTGGGCAGGCTCGCGTGCAGCCTGGTCCTCCGGTGTGTTTCCTAGCACCGGCTCGGCAGCCAACACCACGGAAGGGCCAGGAGCTGAAGGGGAGGGGAGCCATGGAGGGCGGGGGCAGGGGACGCACGAGGACCCGGGCAGGTAATAGATGCGCTCTGTGCAAGAGAGCAGGGAATCAAATGGGGAAAGATGTGAGGGTCTGGAAGAATGATTCTTTATGCTTCCCCGAACAAAGATGAGAAGGTTAGGAGCATGAAAGGCCAAGCAACGTTGATGAATATGGGCAGGCGGACACGATACATGTCCCTTTATCACCTGTCCTTTCAACAGCCCTGCTCTCCCCACGCGGCTGGAATTGGAACCCTCACAGGCGACGTGGCAATAGGGAATGGGGAAGGAGAATCCATGTCTTTAATTGGGTCTAATTCGGGTCCCACCGAGCTCAGAAACTGTAAAGGGCTTCTGAGCGTCGTCCAGGGCTTGCTATGGTCACCAGGCCCAGATGGGAGAGTCACGAAGTCCCGCTGGGGGAGGCTAAGAAGAAACTCAGGGGCGGGGGGCTGGTTGAGTCCCAATGCCACCAACACGTGTGATCGTTTCCTTTTTGATCAAGCTGTAAGGCCTGGCAGAGAGTGGGGGTGGGGCCCGCATTCAAAGTCCTCATCAAGTCCTCTTTGAAAGGAAGTCTAGTGCCACGCTGGCCTTTCTGTTTATACAACAATTTACAGGTTTAAACGAAACCCCTGCTTGAAAAAGCAGACTGAATCTTCCTATTGTGAGCACTTCAGCAAATTTAACAAAAGAAAGAGCCCAGGCAGGGGGAGAGAGAGAGAAAGAGAGAGAGAGAGAGAGAGAGAGAGAGAGAGGAAAAAAAAGTCTGGTCCTCAGACTGGTGTGCTGCAATCTGGCTGGTTGCTATGGTGATGTGATGGCTTGTTCACATGGCAACATACCTTAGGTCCACTATTAAAATGATGAGAGTGAACTCAGTTGCATTAAGGAGAGTGTGCTGTATGCTAAAGCAAGTCTTTATCTCCAGAGAGCGCTGGACAGAGACTAGCATCCAGTACAAATGAGGGAGGAAAGGAGGAGGAGGAAAAGGTTGGAGGTCTGCGGCGAAATCGCAGGGATACAATAACCGTGAAAGGAAAGATCCTCAGCTCTGTATCTCCATCGAGGGCCTGAGATTCAGGAGATGGACAATGAGCTTTGTTTGCTACAGGATTCGTCATCCAAATCGGCCCATCAGGCTAATGATCCCCTTATTAAAAAACATATTCCAAACGAACCTGCTATACCTTGGCCCTCGAAAACATCCCTGGTAAACTAAAGCCAACCCATGAACTACCGCTGTAATGAATAGTGGAGCCACCGCCACTTAAATAAAATACTCTAATAACGACGAGGGTGGTAAATTACACAGCATTTATTTATTGAATATAAAAGTCCATTGACAGCCACAGATCCACATCATATCACATTAGAGCTGGTGGGGAGCATTTCCTTTGGAACTCTGGTTTCATGTCTCCTTTAACACAGTGACAATTTTTCCTCCTACTGACGTCGAGAGGGTGGCGATAATTCTGCAGATATTATCCCAACAACCCTTCCTACCACCCGTGCTGGATTTCTGTCTGCTGTTGAGCAAGCACTGCTGTGGCATACGTAAGAGACAGCCAGGAATTACAGAGCTATATAATCCCACTATGGGCTCCGGGTGATACCGTAAACCATCAGTGGGATGCCTGAGCCCCGAAATTCCCACCTCCCCCACTCACTCTGCCCCCCTTCCCACCTCTCTATGGCTGGCTGTGTTTTACTTGAAAATCTCATTACCATAAAGTGGAGAGAAGCCCTTACAAGCCACAAATGTCTCTTGGTTTGCAGACATGGTAGATGAGCTCGGTATCACCATGGTTTTTTTTTTTTTTTTGTGGCACCGGGGATTGAACCCAGGGGCATTCTACCTCCGAGCTACACCCCCAGCCCTATTTTTTATTCTTTATTTTGAAACAAGGTCTCACTAAGTAGCTGAGGCTGGCCGTGAACCCAGATCCTCTGGTCTCAGCTTCCCAAGTACTGGGATTACAAGAGTGCGCCACCACGCCTGGCTCGCCATGGTTTTTTTAAGGACAATTGCCCCAGAGTCAGAGGGAGCAGTGTATGTGTCAACCACTGACTTGAGATCGTCTTTATGTCGATGTTCTAGGTGCACGGATGCCAG